>JANAVB010019795.1:3228803-3408936 GCA_029216955.1 Iris pallida | reverse complement strand
ACAGGAAATTCCTGCCTCAAATGTGTGCCCATTTTTCTTTTGGAGAGTCAAGGTAGCACTCGGTGAATTCACTACAACAGACAGTGAAGATGGTGTCCTCCCTTTTATCGAAGATGTGTCATTCGGCAATGGTCTCTTGTCTATCTTTTTGGTTCCATTCTGCACATGGTTGTATAATCCTGCACATGGATTAGAATCCAGAACAGCAGCACCTGACTTTACTTTAACAGATGTTTCAAATTTTCTTCCGATATGTCTGTTGAAGGAGGTGGTGGTTCCAAACTATATACATAAGCCGCAGAACTTGACTTCAAGCTCTCAACCCTTTTAGATCTGGGCAAGTAAGGGCTTTTAAAAATTGAACTGGAAAACTCGCTAGAAGGAGTCTCAACTGCTGCGAATTCAGGTGCAAATGTCATCATGGCTTCAGCTTTTGTCAGATGGTCAAACTTACCTGTTAAGGGTGCTGAAGCAGTGACTCCTGCAATAGAGGATCTAGAATCCATCTTATGTTCTGTACTTTTGCATCGAGTATCCTCTGTAAGTGCTCCAGATGGCAAGTTATGGCCTTCACAAGATGTAAGAGGAACAGGTGAAAGTTTTTGGTCTGTAACATCCATTCCTCCAGGACTGCCACTGAGATCTCCAAAATCATCAGATGGAATCATAAGGACTTGAGACTCGGCAGTTCCTGGAGGCTAAACAGGAAGAGAACTTTATTCACACTATGATCTGTAGAATCACTTAAACAGAAACTACCGTTTGAAGAACCGAAAAACATGTCCTTTATATTAAAGTTTTTCAAGTTGTGTACCACTTGAAAGTAATAAGACAGTGCAAACAATAATATAGACAATGCAGCTGCAAGGGCAAAAAATGAATTATTTTTACAAAGATCATCTGGAAGTGGGTAAAGCAATACATAAACTTGCCAAAACAAGCATATCAAGGTCACAATTTGCTACATGATCTTTGAATTCACTGGGATATTACTAGATGTCTGATGTTTTAAGGAAATCTTTGAAGTAAGAGAAATAATACTTCAAACTTGAAAAGAAAATTTGTTTTGAATAGAATAATACTTTATAAAAGTTAAGCTTCCCCTAACAGAATAAATGAAGCTTAAACATGTAAGGCTAAGATCAGCTTGCATCATTCACATACTAATCCTCAATATCATGACGACTTCTTCAAAAATGTCAGAAGACAACATCAATTTGTTTGTGGGGGGGAAGGAGGAAAATATGCAATTGGATTACCATCCTTACCAATAGTGGACTCCAGGGAGTGATTCCCTGTTGACCTCAAGACCATCCACTCTTGTGCTATCCCTTCCTGTCTTAGAAGCATACGGATGGGATCTAGTATTCTTTGTTTGCCACTTTCTATTATCTTTACCTCAGAAGACAAGATCGCCTTCTCTTACATAACTTTGCATGCTTTCTGATTAAGTCTGAAACTAAATATCTTCACCCATTCCATCCAAGATTTGTTCCCAATGTTGGAATTTGCATCCAAAATATCTAAGTGCAAGTCAGAGAATTTTTTTTATTGATTTGAAACCAAGGTGGATGACAAGCAGTTAAAATTTTTGGCAATTCTTTAAAGTAGCTTTCTCATGCTTCAAAGCCAAACCCATTCTGTAGGAGAAGGTAGGAGGTGGCTGTAACTGGGTGATCCAAACTTTCAGGATTGAGGATCCTAAGGGACCTGGTTATGACATAATTAATAAACAAAGATAAACCCACCATATCATCTTAGTAAGAAATAATTCATAAGCTTTGGCTCTTATGAGAACAAAACCTTATGATACCAACAAAATTTAAACCTTTTCTTGGCACAATTTTCCTTCCTTGCAAGGGTATGTTACCCATACATATACTTTGACATGGTGCGATGTTTTTCCTTCTAGTCAACAGCATTCACACTTGGGAAGCATGGACACTTCAAAAAATGGTGATGTGCCATGTCACGTATAACACAAATTGGTTAATACAGTACAATGCATGGCCATTCTACAATAAACTAAGGCATATAATTGCTGTTGTATCCTTATCAGCATGTTCCCGTTGGTGTATTAGTGTCCATCTATGTTGCACGAATATGTACAAGGACACTGGCTACAGGATACGGAAATATTCAAAGGTAGAAGGTAGTCCACCTATGTTGCACAAATAAGGACACAGTAACCGGTACAGACAGGACACAGATATGGATACCATTTTCCCATCTCCATGCCAAACTGTCCATGCAACAGAGATTAAAACCCTTCTTGGCACATTTTTCCTTCTTTACAACCCTGTAGCATGGATGCTACGACACAAGAAAATAGAGATCCTGAAATCTTGAGAAACTATGATATGATACGGCTAAAAAACGATACAGCGTGGTTACAGGTACAACCCTCCATTTAATGTTTAGGATGTGTTGGGAAGTTTATCCGACACATATTATTGAAATATAGGAGTTTCTGATTCTCCAATACAATCCGCTACAAGTACAACCCTCCATCTGAATACCCCTGCAACATAGTTGCAGTAAAGAAATAGTTGCAAATATGCAATTGCCATCATGGAAACTATATTGGCTATTAACTGACAATCATCCTCGCCTAATGTTAGAAAACTGGTTTCCTTCGGACCAGATCAGTTAAGGGGCTGTTTGGAAGCTTGCAACTGCGTTGCAAATGACCACATTTTTGCAAGTGCATTGTAAGTGTTCTCACCTCGAGCGTTTGGGTAGTTGTAAGTGCATTGAAAGTGTCACTTTCAATGCACTTTCAATGCATCTGTACTTGCATTACAACAGTTTCGGTTTGGCTATCCATTGCAAGTACATTGAAAGTGGAGAATTTGGTTGCAAGTGGAGAGGTCTTGAGTTGCAGTAGAAAATGAGTGAAACTCGTTGAAAGTGTGAGTTTATGGGGTTACGAATATGTTAGTAATTAAATTCTCATTAATTAATATATTTCAATAATTAGAAAAAATTCGTTAATGGCTACAGTAATTAGATTTCTTTAATTAATCTATATTCGTTAATTAAATTTTGTTAATTAGTTTTTCGTTAATTAAATTTTCATTAAATAAAATTTGTTAGTTAATTAAGCTTTTGTTAATTAGTTTTTCGTTAATTACATTTTTGTTAATTAATTTTTCGTTAATTAATAATCGGTTATGTATATTTCGTTAATTAATATATTTTATTAACTAATATTTTTCGTTAAATAATTCATTTAGTTAATTAAATATGAATTAACATATTTTGATAATTATTTGTAACTTTCATGTTAATTATTTGTTAATTATTAGATAATTTTAATTCTCACTTCCACTTTCATGTTGTCTTCCAAACATTGAAACTCCAAACTTTCAATTCCCACTTCCACTTTCATGTTGCCATCCAAACAAAATTGATATGAAACTCAGACAAAAAATCATCCATCCAAATTTGAAAGTGACCACTTGTATTACAACAAGTTAAAAGTCCCACTTTCAAATTACAACTATCCAAACAGTCCCTAAGTGAGAAAATAGGGATGGATGAAAAGTTTTCAGTAGGGAACTATTATCTTGGTCAAATCCAGATGTCAGACACACAGAGAGAGAGAGAGAACATAACATGCCTAGAATCTGCTCAATGTCATCAGATATTGACCAAAGAGCCTTATGCCATCTGTTTGTATGAACAAGACCCTGCTCGGTTCCCGACGAAGGGCACCCCATAAATTCACTAAATTATTAAACCAAGACTTGCAAGGAAATGAAAAATGCAGACAAATAAATGAAAATTACAACATAAAATTGAAGTACTCCTATTTCACTTCCCAAACTTCAGTCCAATGATTCGAATCAATACGGTGTTCTGATAAATGACGGTAATGTCAAATGTGCTGTCTGGTATTTTACTAATAAAAGTAAAACCAACAGCGTATAACATAATACAATGATTAATTGAATCGCCATCGAAGAGAGCATACCTCACCAAAAGTGAGAACATCATTTTCAAAGAAGTCACCAAAATATCCAAACTCAGATATGATCATTTGAATGTCTATACCAAAGCCTCTGTCAACATCATCCCATTGCAGCCCTAGATTTACTAGCCCTACAGAAGCTGAATTGGTTGCTTCAGAAAAATCATGGACAGCCAAAGATGAAAGTGTGCCAGCTTGCTCAAATGCGTCCGTTATGCCTATGCGAGGACGCTTAGAAACCTGCAGAGCAATGTCATGAAGACCACTCAATGATACCAACCAATAAAGGAATCATTCTCGTGTATATGAAATAAATACTATATAGATCCAAAAAAATTGCAGCAATCCAGCTTTTATAGATATAAAAATAAAAATGTAAGTAGTTCACAAAGCTCTTGTTCATGGTGACAGATTACTTGCAAAGCCTTTGGGGAAGCCTTGTTAGTATGTCTTATATGATTTTGGATCCAAGATCGAGAAATGAAGAGGGGGTTTCACATATATGCCTAACAAAAGAGGTATTAGAAGTGTATTAGAAAAGGGTATATGGTGAGAGATTGAAGGTAAGTGTTACGCTACAAGATGTAATTTTAAGGGTGATACAAAAAGCTTATTCAATTACTTCGCTTACATGTTTGATACCTCTGTCTAGACTTTAGGTAATCATTAAAAGGTTTAAACAGAGGTTACCATAGCCATTATTCTTTAATCATGTAATGTACAGTTGACAATAGGATCAGTAGGTGCAATCACTTGACATATTAACTCATAAATGAAATGGCCATGGATGTACGTTATGCAACCACCTCTCTATGTTTATATTTTAAATGCATATAATGACGAAGGAAAAAGATTTGATCAAAAGAAATTGAAGATCTGTTTAATACAATAAATGTTGGTTCATAAACCTCTTATGCTCATATATTACTAAAAAATGATGTGGCATGGATCTTGTATGGCATTTCTCATGCCAAGGGGATCCAAAGAAAGAACATAGAACAAGACTACAAAGCAGAAGGTGCAATAAAGCTTGATGCATTAAAGATTTTCATAGAGAAAAACAACAGTTTAAGACTTTCTATCGCATACTATTTTGGCAAGCTTCAAAGAAAAAAGATACCATTTTCTATCAATAAAACTATTAAGTTTTAACTTGCTATACATTGTAGATCTATACATGAAAAAAAAATGAAAGGAAAAAAACTATTAGAAAAGGTTTGGATCACGGATGAGCACTTTGTGATAAGATCCAGAGCCACGATTTCTTTGACGCATTGCTTTTCTAGCAGCCAGTACCCAGTGGCCAGTTCACATAAAAAAGATACAGGTAAAAGGATCATGCTTCATGGATGATCCTATAGTGTGAGGTCACGGATGCCAGTATCATCTGAGGTGGATGATGCTATCAGGCTCATGATTCATGAAGACTCAAGGAGCAGAAGCAGCAATCTCGAGACACTGCATTCTAAATATACAAAATCTTGAAGGAGAAATACTAAATAGAAGTACCTTTAAAACACAAAGAGTTGCATATTGGTGGAGACTGATATATCTTCAAAACTTTAAGCCATTTGAATGTATTGCGGATAAAAATATGGAATACAATACTACAAGGCACCCATTTTGGTGTCTTCGTGTATTCTGGAGATTGTGAGCCATTTCCGAGTCTCAGACACAGACATCATACAATCATTATCATTGATTTTGGAGTTATGGACATTAAATAAAGGGTAAAAGCATGAATCTGTTTTACTTTGTACTCGAAGAGTTTTCTATTTTTGGACAAATGACATCTTAACAATGATCAGATTATATACATTTCTTGGAAAAATTTCTTATTACCATGCCAGTTCACTCTTTTGATTTGACTAATGTCATTTTGGTCTTTTTTTCGATCATAATTGTACGCTTCCATCCTCTTTATCTGACCATAGATTCTCTTTGGTTTGGGCTGTTTGGCTCCATGAACGTGGCACACCTAGGAGCCTTTATCCAAATTCTATTGAAACTTGCCACTTTTACATCAATAACAAGCCGTCTTGCATTTAAGACGTGTTCTGTTTTTCATGTAAAATAATGATCTGCTTGTGTATGTTCACACCCTGAGAAACCACACTGAACTTAATGAACCTCCATAACTTTTGCAGCAACTTGAGAAAAGCATATTTAATTTATGGAGTACAAAAATAACAAGTTAACTATTTATCAGAACATTTCTCTAGCAAATTTTCTACTAAATAGAGACAGCCATAATCACTACATTTGTTTTGTTTACTTTATAAGAGGAGAGAGGGAGAGAGAGAGTTGGGGTTGTTGGTCTTGTATTTGGTTGTCAACATTTGGCGAGAAGCAATTTACAATTTGAACTCACAGACCAACCTAACCTGTAAGGCAGTTAGACCAATTCGTCCTTCCCTCCCCTCACTCTCTGTATGTCTGTGGGTGTGCAGTAATTTCTTATTCATATAAGTACGAGAAAATACAACTCAAGAAAAGAATTTACATTATAATGTCCTTTCTCTAGTAGATAGTGCTCTGGAACATAGAACCACATTACAAAACTAAGAGTGATATACAAAATTTAACAATTTTGTTATAACTAAGAAGGACTTTTTTTTATTGAAACCTAAGCAGCCACCTGCATATCATGGAAGCAGTTGGACATCTCTCTTGAATGGAGGAAAGTTTTGAGGGCGTAAAAGAGATCAAGGTTTCACCAAAAACATTCAGAAATTAGTTCATGTTGGATACTTTTTATAAGGTTTAACAAGTACAACATACCGGTTTGTGGCCATCATTCTCAAACTGATCATGGGAATGCAAGCCAGACTTCTTGATGGAAAGAGAATCCGCATCTGCTTCTAGATCACCAGCCCCGATAGAAATTGCAGGATCGTCGTCGCTTGATGTGCTACTTATACTGCTGATGCTACTGCTGTTGCTGCAGCTATTATACAGTCGTTGGAACCGCTTACCATCAAACTCGACCGCAATTCCATCAAGAAAATCACCATCGAAGGTGCTCCCAAATGCCAAACTGGGCAAGGAAAAAATACTCATGAGGGAAAAATAAAACAGACAAAAACATATCGAAGCAAGCTAAACAAGCATAAACAGCATCTACTGTCTACGGTGCAAGGAAAAGACCTTCATAGATGTGTGGAGTGAGCACACTCACTCTCTTTTTAGTCGCAGCGGTGTCATATCATACATTAATCCGAATTATTTCAGCCTAATATCCTTAAGATGATAATTAAGTAGCCCATGCTTAAATAATTTTCCCAAAGAAGATCCATTTAAAGATAAAAAAAGATGATATAAGTACCTAAACAAATTATGTTGATATCATGAAAGAAAATTAATAAATATTTTTTGCCAGTCGTCTAGTTCACACTTCATACATGTAATGTTTCAATCCCTACATTGATTCATTGTTGTCATTCAGGTTTATTGGCACCTTTCTCATATTTCATTTAATCCTAAATGAATGACAAGCAATAGATAATAAAGAATACTAGAATTTGTAAATAATAACCCAAACAAGGACTCACAGGTCAAGCCTCGAAGTAGACATGGATGTGATATCCACAGTGTAAACAAGAATCTGTATGATTATATTGAACAAGGAGCAACGATAGATGTTAAAATCCGGTCACTACATCAAAACTCCAGAGTTCTGATGAAGATTGAGGGTTAATTATGGATATTATTCCATCACACCCCCGTAGGTCAAATGCCCATTTTAGACTGAAAGCTGGATTCACATTCATGCAGTGGTATAATTTAATACACTTAAGATGCAAGTCTTGAGGAGATTCGAACCTGGGTTGCTCTGATACCATGTTAAAGTTCATGACATTGCACCAAAACTCTAGAGTTGTGATGAGGGTTGAGGGTAAATCATTTATATTGTTCCAACAAGAGCATAACGTCAAAAGAGATCTTAATGTGTTCCAAAGGTCGTGGTGGCTATATATATATATATATATATATATATATATATATATATATATATATATATGAGTTTTCATATTCACGATTATGGACAAAGAGTATGTGGAGTTTTCCAGAGAGGAAGAGTTTCATTTCTGGAGTATAGAGAGAGACTAGGAAGAGCGGTATATACTTGTTATACAAGATGGTAACCAGGAGCCTGAATGTGCCATATATTCTGCCCACCAGTTTAAATGATTTAAACTTAAGATGTTTATTAGGATTTCACTGATTAATATTTAATCAGTGATGACGTTTAAGAAGTAAATTGAATTTTACATACCAAAAGTTAACGCTGCTGAGGGCGTAGGCATTACCAATATGATAAAAATTCTAAGGGTGGGGGAAAATAAGAAACTAAAACTACCATTCAGGAGAGAAGAAAAGTTTCTACTCTGTTACTGGGGTTTTTTTTTCTCAGGGTAGTCTGTGCATGTGTGCTTGTCTGTTTTTGTTTTGTATGTGATGCAAGGATGGTGAGAAGGGGATCGATGACCCTTCGTGCTCCTATCTAGTTCCATCTCTGACAGACACAGGAATTTGTGTAGACTAAAAATATGTATCACGAGAGAGTTCCGACTTGATACATTAAAAAATCAGATGAACCAGTTTTGTAATGCAGAATTCAGTCTGTTCACAATCTTATACAAGTACAGCAAACAAATTGCAAAGTAGGAAGAAAAAAAAAACTATGTACAGCTTTGGGTAGCTTAATAGTAATTATCAAGTTTTAGAATCCTATATTAAATACCCACTGAGAAAAAAATTCTGCAGAGCGAACAAAAACAGCACAAACATTTAAAAAAAAAATAAGGGCAGCAGACATTATAATACATATCCACATCCAGAGGACCTAAAACATCTCTCAGTGCAACCAACATAAGCATCAATCCAACCAGTGACTGAGGAGAGGGACTTGCATTCATGTGCCATTAGAAAAGTCTGTGTGCTTTCTTGAAGATCGGAAAGCTTACTAATTTGGTTCCGATTGAGTCAGGTTGAGAACCTACATTGTTTCTGTAAACGTCTCCCCTAACTTTGAACTCATGAGAATAGGAAGAGAGAATAAAAGGTGAGGAAAGACCCGTTATTTCTACATTAAAAAAGTCACACTAAATCCATTGACATTAGGGGTGTGAAGCGGTCGTATTCGGGTGGGGTTTATGTAAGATCAAAACCCAGATCCAATAAGGTTTTCGGATTCAGGTTCAGGACAAATTCCTTTTCTTCTAATAAGATTTGGTTCGGGTTTCAGATTTTACATAAGACATTTAAACTATTATTTACTTCAAAATACAGTCGACAATAATTTAGCTGATTTTCACATGTGATGCATACTAATTAAATAGTGTTTAATATTAATTTACTAAAATTAATAGTACATTCAAACTTCTCAATCAAATGTATGTGATAAATTTGATATTTGTTATATGTAAAACAGTTCGGGGTTTCTTATCGTTTCGGGTTCGTATGGAGCTATATCCAAACCCTAACCATTGAGGAATTCGGGTTTCGTCTTGAATCCAAAGCCTATAATTCTTAAATAATCAGGTCAGGCTATCGGTTACCATTGACAGTCCTAATTTACACAGCCAACTCAGCACACTCAAGGATCGGGTATTTGGGTTGACCAGCCCTCCTCCCTCCAACCACCGACCACACCAACCCTCCCTGAAGCCGCTGAATGGATATCATGCAACCAGGATACACGAAAGCAACAACCACAAAACTTAGCAACTATCACATCCATCTTTATAGTCTGGCTACAAGTTCGTTTAGAGTTGGAACTACCCTAAATTCTAACCACTCTTTTACCAAAATCCTCTCTCTGGGATGTAGCAGAAATGAGAATGCTAAGGTGGATGAGGGGCAATACGTTGAAAGATATGTGGACCTGTGGGAATTTGGAGCTGGTGTCAATTGAGGATTTCGATGAGAGAATATTGTCTAAGGTGGTTTGGAGTTTTTTTAGCATGTACAATGAAGACTATCGAATGCACCATTTAGAATCAGCTACAGGATTTTAATTAAAGGAGAGGCTAGAACTAGGGGATACGCCTAAAAGAAACTTGGATCGACGCTACCAACCAACTAATACTTCAGATAATGTTATATAAAAGACTCCAAATTCTTGATACAACCTTGTATCTGAACTCCTAATAACCCCCCCCCCCCCCCCCCACCCCCCCCCCCACCCCCACACCACCAAAAAAAACCACATCTCCTTTTGATAAATAAAGCCTCCAAAACCAATTCCGCCAATCCTAAACCATTCCAAATTGGTAAGATCAAGATAAGAATCTTCACACCTTCAGAGACTTCAAATATGACAAGTTTGGACCTATATCCCTCCCCAAACCAAACCCAACCCAACCCAGAGTTTGATTCATATAGGATGTGGTCTAAAAAACAATTATGTGAACAAGAAAAGTGATAAACTACAAAAATTAGAATACCAACTGCAATGATACTACAGGCTGAAGTCATAGCATGAAAACAAACTAAACAAAACTGAGATAACTATAGTTCTCATAAACAGTTAAACACGGATATAAAGCACTGAAATTTGAGGAAACAAATATATAGTGGAATAGAAAAAGGGAACCCACAAAAAATATATTTACATCAGAGATCCACAAAGTACAATGACTATGAATTTGAAAATCCACAAAAAAACATTGTGGATAACAAGATCCATAAAGAAATCAAATGATTGAACCATTAACAAGAGACGGATGCAACATAACTAATTGATCAAAACCCTAATGTCAAAGGACGCAAGTAAACCAAAAAAAGAGATAGTACTTAATTATGTTATCTTCAAAGGACCATCGAGAACACGAAAATGGAGTAAGCATACCTGTATTAGGAAATTCATGACAAAAAGTAGTACAACACAAGAGGTAAGAGAAATTAAAGAAAGATGGCATAGAAGAAAAAAAAAGATAACCTAGAGCAAATCAAAACAAGATGAAAAAACAACAAACTAAGAGACAAAAAAAAGGACAGAGGACAAGTGAAACCCCTTAGGAAAAACTAGCAAAACCCAACGGTAAACAACCATACTGGAATTAGAGAAAGTGAAGAGACAAACAGACAGAAAGAAAGAATAATGGAGATATCACCTAGGCTTTGATGGATACCGATGTCCAAAACTTCTGGGATCAGCTATGAGATGGAAATAACACTGTCAAAAATTTAGTATCTCATGAAGAAGAGAGAGAACCAAGTTCGTTATTCTTCATAAAAACCAAAACAAAATTCATGGATCAAGGGAAAAGCCATAAATCCAAAATCATGGACTCACATGGAAGGAGAGTACGGAACAGGCTAAGACCATTTGACCAGTCTGACCAAAGACCAAATTTACACTGGATGTTACTATTCCTAGGATATACCTACTCCACAACCTTCATTCAAGAAAGTTCTTGAGAAGCATATCAGGACATACTCAAAAGCACGTCAAGAGGAAACTGAAAGAAGTCCTATACGTTCAATAATGGCATCGTGCGACAAGTTCCAAGTTGCTTACAGACTAGATTAAGGTGCTGCCTGTTATCACGTGGACAGTAAGCAAATGACCAAAAAGTATGAATTAACTAAACTATAAAGAATTTTGTACTCACAGTGAGAGTGAACTGGACACTAATGATATTGAGTGAACTGGACATTAATGATATTGTTTGAATATCCTAGTTAAAGGAATCATTAGTCATTGGACTGTGAAACAGTTCTATGGTAAATAATACATACATCATTATATTACTTCCTTACCTTTAGAAGAAAAGGTAAATTTTCATAACATGCTAATTTGCACGTGCATTATAATAATTTTTAACTAGCTTTATCCCATGCCCCTGACATCGGCTAAGAACTGTAGAATTTTTGAATGGAACTATCATAAGTTGCAGTTAGGGGAAAAAAAGCAAGCACGTCTTAATTATAAAGAGACCGGAAGCAAATAACAAATTCTAAGAACTCACCAGTGCTCAACATACGATGAGCCAGAAACACTTGATAATGGCCATAGTTCGTATGGTGAAGATCCAACCAAACTTCTTTGGTAAAATCTACATAAGAGTAATGATGGTAAAAACTAGAAAGGGAGAAAAAGTAGCAAATGATAGTGAATATGGTACCTCTTCGAAGAGGACCTAGCGAAAGCTCTGTGCAACAAAGGAACCAGCACGGTTTCTGCTGGATAAATGAATGTTTTTTGGAGAAATGGAAATGGATAGGACAATGCTTGATTGTGCTCATCAACAGGCACCAAATGTGGCTCTCCTATATCAGACTGGACAGAATCCTTGTTCGGTTTACCATTCGAATCCAAAGTCCTGTTATTGGAAGTAGAAGGGCCACCAAGAGAGACTTCAACATAGCAACTTTGGCCTCTCAGATGGTAGCCTGAAGATTGAGGTACATCAAAAGGCATAATGCCTGTAAACCCTCTTGAAGACTTAAGCTTGCTGAAATTGTTGAATAAGAAGAAATAGATTATTACAATGGACCGCAAATGTAAGAAAGCACTAAATCCATCACCGAGAGAAATTATTTATCTGGTCCAAGGAGAAAAAGTAAGAACTTCTACATCATAAATCAATTAAGCACAATAAGTAACTATCCTGTCCATTATTAGGAAAGAACTTAGTTTATTATGGTACAAAAGATCACTAAAAGTTTTAATAAGAAAATACCTAATATATACTTGCTTCACAAGATCACTGGGACAACATCCAGTAAGTCTACCTCGCATTCCGTTAGGAGCAACAACAACTGTGGGAACAGTTCAAAACTGTTTATAACATATATAAGATGGAAAAGTGTGTACAGAAAACAGATAACTTAGAATTCATGAACAAGTTCATTAAATGCAAGTATTCGACATGTGTCTCATCGAACATACATGTAGGTCTCCAAAATTAAAGTTGGTATCCAGATGCATAATCAACAGATGATACATTAAACCATGATGAATCGTAGAAGAAGAAATACTGAAATAGCTTGTCTGCCTATACCTGGGATCCCTTCCCCTATGGAATTAGAGGAACGATGCTTAGATACTCTTTCTATATCATCACTGCAAAGCCCCCGAATATACCTACAAAAAGCAAACACATAGATACTAATAAGTTATTTCATATAAACCGACGCATGACTATACAATGCAAGCATTGAATATAGCATTACTATGACTACAAAGTTTTGAACTAAACAGATACACGAACAGAACTACCGACTTTGCTGATATTATTGCATGCACGTAGATTGCTTCTTCAGTTACAGCAAAGATGAATTCAACAGTTGGTTGCGCTCTCCTACAATACAAATCAAATACGTAAACAGGATTAGCTGAAGGATATAAAAGTTTACCAACAACTTTCACACTTCTAGGAGTTATAATCCCAAAAAATTCATAAGTTTGTATTCACAAAAGAAAGCAAATGATATTGTCAACTGCATATCTCTGTGTCCGCATGAACTTTTGCATCGTACAAACAATCATCGTACAAACTAACCAACCCACTAACTTAACTAACTGCAATGGATATAGCCTACAATCCCCACAAACAATTCTCAAACGATAAGCCTTAATGGGAAAAAAAAGAAAGTGGGTCTGCATAGCCCATTTCCAGTGAACAATTCAGAAGATATTTTGAGAAGAGATAGTGAAGAAGTAACCTAAAGTATTTGAGAGAAAAAAGATGGATGCATGAAGTGACAAATCCATTCCCTTGTAGTAGGCTCTCAAAAAACCTGAAGCTTACAAAATGAAACTATATTTGGATAATTGGCAAAAAAAGAGAAGTATGATTTGTATGCTTATTTACCTAAATGGGCCTTGACAGTTGACACTTGAGCCCCATGTACTTGCTGCCAATGTTCCTAGGTTCAAGTCACTTTGGTCCTAGACTGCCATAGTCGAAGATGCATGAGTATACAATGGCTAATTTGTCCCACATCAGTATCCTTTCTGACAGTCGGATAAGGTCCATGTGTTGGTTGCTCACAGAATTCAGTTATCACAATTTTTCCCACAATAATCCATGGAAGAAGTTGGCGGTTTAAGTAACACAAGTTGGCAGCGTGAAACTCAAATTTATACGTATTCTCTTCATTCAGGTAGATAGGATACAGTTTTGATACCATTAAGCTAGATCATTTTAAATTTTCTAGGCCAATGAAAGAGATGAAAGAATAATTTGTAATATTAAGTAGACAGCACCGACCAAACAAGCTGTCTGTGAATAGCTCGAGTTCATCACATTGTTAAACTCACGAACTCAACCAATATATACATAAAGCAAGCTTGAGCCGACAATTTAAGCTCAAGTCCTAAATGGGTTGACATATAAACTTAATCTTGACCAATAACGAACCAATAATCAGTTCGGATTCCATCATAAAGCAACTGCATTATCGGTTGACATCATGGTACAGATATGTAGCATCACAACGATAACACCTGATTTGTTAACAGTTTTCCATCTGAGATGTAAGAGATTTAGGAATCAACATACATTGTAGTTGTAGTTTTAATTTTGACCAACCATGACTAACGTGAAAATCAAGACACGTGAGAACATGAACTCTAATAAACCTTCGCCTTCACATTATGATGCAAATGGACGACAATACCACGATATACGGGTCTGTACATAGTCAATACCAGTCCACCACCATTAAACATGCACCATATGTTGCGATCATGTAGCAAGGAACGATAAACTAGGACAAAATATGAATAATTTGGGCAATCAAGTGCTAACCACAATACCAAAAATAGTTATCATTCCCCTAAGGGTTTGTTTGGTAACATGAAGGTGGCCCTGGATTTCGACTTTAACATGGATTTGAGCTGGATCCATGTGATCCGTTGTTCGGTTGGGGGTAGTAAGTAGTAACTAGGGTTAGTAAGTCCCATTTTTTGACACCGCCGCATCTTATCCCCTTGTAAAAGAGGCTCCTCCACTTCCTCTTAACGATGTGAGCAGAAAAGCTTGGAGAACACTCCTGACTTTCCAAATCTTCTTCCGAAAGATTTTGCTGGATCTAATCCCTGATTCTCATCAACGTTGTCCCTTCGCCGTCAATAACACCATACGCATGTTCCTGAATCCTAGAAAAAAAATCAGTTTTTCTCAATTTCAATCTTTGGAACATAATTTTTGTGTGATATGTTGTCATCACCGTTGTCCCTTCCCCATCATTACCACCGTATGCATGTTCCTGAATCCTAGAAGAAAAAAATCAGTTTTTCTCAATTTCAATCTTTGGAACATAATTTTTGTTTGAAATGTTGTAGATCTACTGTCGATTGTTCCACTTTCTTCTCCCTTTTTTAGGTAATTTACATTTTTCAATTTTTTGAGAAACATTTCTTTTTTAGGTATATATATGCAAATTTTCTCCACTGACTTGATCTAGAAAAAAAAGGATAATTGTTGTCCAATTTCTCACTTTTGGCACATGTTACTGTGTAACTTCTATTCATAAATTTTGTCAAGTAATATTGTCCAGAGATCTATGAAGTTAACAATTTTGGAAGCGACTTTTGCTCAACTGATTTTGTCCTCTAATTTTTCACTTTGTACAATCATTTGGATGTTGAGAAATCATATAATAACACGCATGCTTATCTATGATGTTTTGATACTGGTGATGATTTGCTCGACTTGTTGGATATATGGTTCTCTCTGCAAGTTGTAAATTTTTTGGCACTACAAACATGCTTATCCTTCAATTATGATTGATCTTGAAAAGTTCTACATAAATCTGAAAAATTAATCTTCAAAAGTTCTATATTGATCTTGAGAAGTTCTACATTAAGTTGTAAAAACGGTGGCTTTGGGTTATACGTTAATCTGAAAAATTGTTTCCTTCAACTACAATTCAATCTTGAAAGGTTTTACTTGTTTGCTAAGATTGCTTGTAGGATGGATACTTGAAATATGTAGATTTTGTTTGATAATGTTTAATTTTATATTCTAATTAGAAGCTTGCATGTAGCTTGTATGTCATGTTTGGGTTTAACCCTAATTATATAGGTTGGAAACTGAAAAATTAAGACAATTAATCTAACATAGTCATGCATTTTTGGACTTTGTATATATACTTGTTTGCTAAGCTGCTTGTAGGCTGGATACTTGAAATATGTAGATTGTGTTTGATAATGTTTAATTTTATAGTCTAATTAGAAGCATGCATGTAGCTTGAATGTCCTGTTTAGGTTTAACCCTAACTATGTAGGTTGGAAACTGGAAAATTAAGACAATTAATCTAACATAGTCATGTAATTTTGGATTTTGTACATGTACTTGTTTGATAAGAATGCTTGTAGGCTGGATACTTGAAATATGTAGATTGTGTTTGATAATGTTTAATTTTATAGTCTAATTAGAAGCATGCATGTAGTTTGAATGTCTTGTTTGGGTTAAACCCTAATTATATAGACCGGAAACAGGAAAATTAAAACAATTAATCTAACATAGTCAACCTTCTCATGTAGCTTGAATGTCCTCTTTGAGTCAACCTTTTCATCTTCTTAATGTATTAGTTTCGTGCTATCTTCATCCTTGTTTACTCTATCTTAATTTTCTTCTTCAATCTATTTATGTACTACGAGGCAAGAATATATGAGAGTTTGGGACAATTTAATTCTTAGTGAGTCTGGTTGCATTCCTTATCAATCATTATGGGTGAAGAGGTATTAATCTATCACATACATAATGTCTCCTACTGAGTGTGATGTTCCTCATCATGTTTTGATAGGTGTAGTCGTTGCCAACTATGCTAATGTACCAATGATAATAAAATACCTCTGAGCCAACCTTATCATCTCAATGTATTATTTTCATGCTATATTTATGCTATTTACTGGCTCTTAATTTATGGTGCAATAAGAAGGAAAGGGTAGTAACGTGAGGCTAAGGATGATTTTACTCCTAGATTTTCCAGCTATTTACTCTATCTTCATTTTTTTTTTTACTTCATTTTCTATGAATACAGCTGCAGTTCTTCTTCTGGCACTGATCAGGCATCTAATATTGATACTGACCCTACTTCATAGAGGGTTTGGAAAATAAGTTCTGCTGGATATGGATACATGCATATTATTTGGATTTTCTCATCTTTACAATTACTTTGCTTCCTAGCCTTAATATGTATTTTATGAGCCTGTTCTGTGACATGTTGACCCTTTTAATATTATTCGGATTTTGTCATTTTTGGTCTTACTTTGCAGTGGTGAGCTTCTTGTGTTTTGCAAAATTTTATATAGGCTAGGCTTGATATGGATTTTCAATCTTTGATATGGTTCATGATGTTATCAAGTTACTCCTCTGATTTGTTTGGTTCATGAGTGGTTCTTCCAACATATACCTGGTTTTGTCAATGCCAATGATGAGGCATCTAGTACTGATACACTTCCCTAGTTCCATAAAGGGTTTGGATTCTGGAAATAGGTTTGGTTGGACATGGATACTTGCATATTATTGGAATTTTGTAGCCTTAATTTGGATTTTTCTCATGTCTTACTTTGTTTCCTAGTTTAGGGCATGTTTGGACCACAATCTGAAAAGTGCACTCCTAGGTTGATCCTCTGAGCCTTTACTCTCGTTTCATATTGTTAGTTTGGTCTCCAATATGTATATATGGTATTGGTTGTGATGCCCTGCAATTTGGTTTCTGATACGTTTTGTACTCTGATACTTTAATGGTTCACTCTATGATATGGCTCCTGATATGTATATGTAATGTTTCACTCTATGATATGGTTCCTGATATGTATAAGTTGATCCCCTGATCTGTTTGATTTCTGATTTGTTCTTCCAACATGTGCCTGGTTTTGTCAATGGCAACAATGAGGCATTAGTCGGAGTAAGTTTCTTGTTTCAGTAAGAAATTCCCTCAGTTTACTAATTTGGCAGTGATAATTAAATTGAAGAGGGTTGCATTCCTTTTCAAGCTTATCTAATATGTGTATCCCTCAAGTTTACTAATTTGGTTGCTTTCCTTATCAAGCTTGTTGGGTAAAGAGACAATCTGAAAAATGATCAGGGCCTAAGCTAACCAATGTTTGCACTAGAATTAGGGTTTTGAAAAAAAATGTTGATCAGTGTTCTAAAAGGCGGATTAGGCGGCGCCTAGGCGTTGGGCGGCCAGGTGCTGCCCAAGATTCCGTCGGAATCGGATCCCAGGCGGTCCGGCCAGAAAAGCGGCCTTAGGCGGCTCGAGGCGGTGGACGGCCGCCTAGGCGTGGACGCTCGAGGCGGTAGGGCGGCCGCCTAGTCGTTTTGCAGCAGCAGAAGAAGACGACGGAGCAGCAGCAACAGAAGAAGAAGACGACGCAGCAGCAGCCCGCAGAAGAAGACGCAGCAGCAGGAGCAACCTGGTTAGGGCTTCTCTCTTCTTCTTCTCACTCTTTTTCTTCTTTTTTTTTTTCAGTCTTCTTTTTCTTTCTTCAGTTCTTCTTCTTCTGACTTTGCTTTTTCTCTTTCTTCTTCATTAATGTTCACGTGAAGTCTGAGTCAGTGGAAGAGAAACGTGACTCAGTGAAGTGAAATAGAAAAATGGACAGAACAGTAACATTTTGTTTTTGTGCACAGTAACATTTTCTTCATTAATTTTTTTTTTTCTTTTTTCTTTTTCATTATATTGGAAGTGGACAGTAACAGTAACTATGAATTTGACTATGTTTAGTTATTATGAGAGGCTTTGAATTTGGGGTATAATTTTCTACTTAAGCATAGTTTCAATTCCTTTTTTTTTAATATGTGGCAACCGCCTAATATTAGAAGGCCGCCTAGGCGGCCTAGGCGCTAGGCGGTGGGTGGCCGCCCGCCTGACGCCTAGCGCCTTTTACAACCTTGATGTTGATGCAGTTCTTACTATGCATTTGAGCCGACTACCATCATTCTTCATTTGATGCAGTTCTCGACTTTTTTATATTGTGTTCTCTATACTATTGATATTTATTGAATTTTGGATCAGGATTCAATCTGTAGTGTTTGAATGCTAAGTTCCAATCTGGGCAGGATTTTTCTATGTTCTATTGGTGTCATTTTTCCCTTTTTTTCAGTTCAAAGTTCAAACATTGGCACATTTCTCATATCTCAATCAGCGATAGCGCTTGGATTTCTTCTATATTGTTCAGACAGTGGAAAAAAACTATGATTGCTTGTGAATAAAATGGTATGGTAGCAAAATTGTTGTAGGATTGAATCAGATTTTCTTTGGGGAGCAGTGGTAATTTTACCACTTTTAATTGTGATCCTCCTATCCCATTCTCCAATTTGCTTGCCAAACAATGAATGTGTTGAAAGAGTACTTTCCTATTGCAATTACAGCCTACATACCAAACAAAGAGTGTTGAAATATGTCCATTTCCAAATACAAAGTTCACCAAACAGTTTTCAGAAAGTGCAAATTGAGAATGTGGTCCAAAATCAACATATGGATTTGCACTATTCAAATCCATCCCCACTTTCATGTTACCAAACAGGCCCTAATACTATCAATGATGCAAATCTCCAAGAAGACCGCACTACGAAGACCTTTTCACTTTGCAACAGAGAAATTACAAATCCTTGACTAATAACTGCACCTGCACCATCCCTTAACACAGGGCTACTTCAAAGTTTAACCCATAACAATTTGAAGCAGCCAAGAAAGAACTACTTCTCAGGCAATATAAATTATGTACAGTGATCAAGGTATGAAGGTAGTAGCATCTTCACAATTCTCACAAGAAACTTTCTCCACAAAGCAAAGCTCAGCTAGAACACAACCTAGCAGCTGTAGAGGAGACCCTTTGAGAAACCAATAATTTATTTCTATGGGAGTTGAAATTTCATCATCATTTAGACAAATCTAGACTAACAACTCTAACCTACTAAAATATATATATATATATATATATATATATATATATATATATATATACAGGATTATATTCAACACATTAATTAAGATTGTAAAGAATGATATATTTACGTTTATCTGACAGGAAAACACTCGCAAGCACTCAAGAACTCTAGAATGAAATCAAATTAAGTGTCCTATTAACAAAAAAGGTGAGTTGTTGTGCACCCTTGAAATAAACCACATTAGCAGTTAAATCATGTTTTAATAGACCAGGCATCCATGTTACACACCCCTAACCAGTAATGAAAATAGTAAACATAGCTATTGTATTATCAGCTAGAGACTATCCCGATAGAATCTAAACTATATAAGAACTTAATAACTTATTAGCCAAATACAATAAAACGAAAGAGTGGAAGTATCAAACCACTAAAAAAAATTGTAATCTCTCTCAATGTTACCCAAAAAACGGAACTTTGAGTTTCAGTTCTCATCGCGAGTATTACATGGAATGAGAACTGAAACTCGGAACACCATGTCCTATACAGCTGGGTATGATAGGGGTTGTAGAAACTACTTTGGGATTATCACCATAGTTCATCGATGTGGTTTGTGAGTCCTTTTTTTAAAGGTAATTGTATTGATAAAATGCTAGTTACATCTCAACCCCTTTAGGTGGGAGTCAAATTAGGGATCAACCATTTATATCAAACTCAATGTTATGTAGAACTCCAGTAGGAGAAGTATTGAGCCCGGAAAGATCATGTTGTTCATTTCCTTCCAGATATGCCACACTGCAGAAGCCATGCGGGTACAAGCCTCCTTAAACCAAAGCAAACCACGTCATCGAGCCCCTAGATGTTTACCATGATCTCTGTGTGTTGCATAGAGTTATTATTTCTCATTTTCAACACCCTTCTTTCCGTCTGCCAAACTTTCCATGAGTAGGGACACTCAAAGAACAGGTGTTTCATAGACTCCGACCGTTGGCCACATAACAGACAACTAAAGTCAGGAGGAAGAACCCCTAATCGGTGAAGAGGTCCCGAGTAAGAAGTTTACCCAAAAGGAGCTTATACATGCAATATTGAAACTTCTTCGCAATACCCTCCTGCCAGACGATACCAGCATACTCCCACGTGGCAGTTTGTGAGTCCATATATATATATATATATATATATATATATATATATATATATATATATATATATATATATGTATTTGGTGTCTCCGTTACTTGGTCCGCTCGAGCCCATGGCACAGCCAACCCGAGCGGAGTGGGGTCTTCAACCCAGAGTGCTCAACAGGGAGCCCCCCTCCAGCGGAGAACCCGGAGTGCTCGACAGGGAGCCCCCCTTCCAACCACTTCAGCTAGAACTACCGGGCATATATGAGAAGCTTCCTCATATATGTATACGGAGGTCTCGAACCCGGAGTGCATGACAGGAAACATTATATATATATATAAGAAGCTTCCTCATAAAGCTCTATGCAATGTGGAACGAAAGTAGATTGCATAGACTCGGCAACTCTTACACTCCCCCTTAAGTTGAAGCATATGAAACATGTCTAACTTGTTACATGAATTCAATGTTCGAGATATTAGATATCGGGTTCATATCTGTTTGGTTATTGAGATATTGGATGTCGGATATCACACATATATTGAAATACCAGATACCACCAAATAATATTATATTTACATATACTAATGTCCTATCCAGTTCAAATTTCTAGATGTACTAAATGTTCTTAATGTCTTAAAAGGCTAAAACTGAGTACCTGACAAACATAAAACATCTAACATAATATCATAACAATCTAACAATTATAAAATTACAAGTACAAAAAAAACTAGTAATACTAATAATATTGTATCAAAAAACCTACTCGATAGAGAGAGGGAGGAAGCCTCGCGGTTGCCGCTCGAGAGAGAGAGGAGGCTTCCTCGGGCTCGACTAGATAGAGAAGGGGGCTTCCTCGTGGAGAGAGAGAGAGAAGAGAGTTAGGTTTAGGGTTTTTACTTTTAGGTTTAAGTTCGGTTAACGGGTACGATATGACCCAATTCGACCCGAAAACACTTATCACCTGTAATATTCAATATTTTAATATATTGGGAGCTATGTTGTTAGTATCTTATGATACACGACACATATCTTACTATACAATACGATATACACTACATTTCATTATGTATCAGTTGATCCAGACAGTATTGATATTTTACTTGGGTATGTAATGTATACTAAATCTAAATCCTTGAACTAGATACACTTATAAGATGAAACAAATAAAAAGTTCATGAGAATCCTTTATCCCTTAAACTGATATATAAGCCGATATCACCGAATATCTATAACACTACATAAATTGGAAAAGAAAACACTAGTAAAGCTAAAACAACATAATCAGTATCAGAAGAGTTCATGAGTAGAAACAACAGCAAGTCGCTATCAGTAGAGTCGTCGTCATCGTCATCGTCACGAGTACAAACAACAGCATACGCTGACGACAATAGGAAAAGTCAACAAACGGGCCAAGGGAGCAGTAGTGGTCGAACGCACGACCAAGAGTAGGAGTCAGCATACGAAGACCACGATAGAGCCAATAGTAGAGGTACGCGCACAAGGATAAGGATGCACGACAAGAGGCACAATAGAGATCGAGGAGCAAGACTGCAGGCAGATGGTAGAGATTGGTACAATAATCTCTGCCAACAGTCCACCTCAAGTTGGATATGCGAAGATTGTTCAATTTGGAAGAAAAAAGTAGTTTTTTACAACTTACAAATGCATTCAAGGAATAACCTAAGCAATACAAGCAAGAATAGAAACAATAGTAGTAGAAACAATAGTAGTGTGAAGCATATCACCTCACGGAGGAGAGGCACAAAAATGTAATAAACTGAAGCAGATCAACTTATGGAGGAGAGGCATTTGGCAGAAGCGTCTGAGCCGTACACCCGATCATTGAAGAGCAACACATGGTAGCAATAGACAACTGGTGGCAGATAGTTTTATTGTAGTAGAAACTTTATTTTATAAGTAGAGAGCTAGTCGAAGATGAACCATGCTCTCATACAATGTAGAAAACTACCAATAAAACCCAGTTATAACCCCAAAGCAACATCAGAAAACAGTTTATCCAGTTGATATTTGATCAGCCTAATCTGGTTTGGTCATACCAACTTCACAGCAACTGTAGCCTGTACATCCTTTGTCAGACAAAACAGGGTTGGAACAAATAAATCGGTCAGAGCAGGCACTGATCTGCTCCGAGCCTCCGACTGAATATGACATGTCCAATATCATGCATACTCTCTTCAACACTTAACAGAAACTTGGATAACAGTATAGGGCCCTTCGCCCCATTTTATGTGGAGAAACATACCTACCTGGCTTTACATCAACAGCGGCCGTTCCAAGTCCCAGCTGAATTATCATAAAAATATCACCTAGTTATCTGTTAACTCCATGTGTGATAGAAATACAAATGACTCTTCAGAAACAACTTCTTTGTCTACGTTCCTCAAAAAAAGATTCACACAGCTCCCATATAGGACCCTTCACCCTCTTTATGTGGAGAAACATACCTAGCTTGCTTTACATCAACTACGGCCATGCCTAATCAGTAAGCTGATAATCATAAAAACATCACCAAAACTGCTACCATCCTAAAACTAGTTATTTACTTACTCCATGTGTGATAAAAATAAAAATGACTCTTGAGAAAAATAACTCTTTCGTCTACCTTTCTAAAAGTTTTCACACAGTTCCCACAGTTCCGCGTCACTGCTGATTAGCAGAGTTAAGTCTATCTAGCAATTAGCATACACTAACCATAATAGATAATGCAAAGGACTGAAAGGGAAAGCAACCGCGATTCAAATTGTCCTTGAATATGTTTCCCAAGAAAAGAATTGCACGTGACATGAATGAGAAACTAGAAATTTCATTTTGTTAATTAAGTCGTACATATGGAATAAAAATAAGGACGAAACATACCTAGCTTGATTTACATCAACTACGGCCATGCCTAATCAGTAAGCTGATAATCATAAAAACATCACCAAAACTGCTACCATCCTAAAACTAGTTATTTACTTACTCCATGTGTGATAAAAATAAAAATGACTCTTGAGAAATAACTCTTTCGTCTACCTTTCTTAAAGTTTTCACACAGTTCCGCCTCACAGCTGATTAGCAGAGTTAAGACTATCTAGCAATTAGCATACATTAACCATAATAGATAATGCAAAGGACTGAAAGAAATAGCAACCGTGGTTCAAATTGTCCTTGAATATGTTTCCCAAGAAAAGAATTGCACGTGGCATGAATGAGAAACTAGAATTTTCATTTTGTTAATTAAGTCGTACATATGGAATAAAAATAATGATGAAACACAGATAAACATTTAAGAATGTTGAAGCGCAGGGTGGTTAGCATAAGGAATTGACATAGTAGATGCATTGATGTGCATCAACAGAAGTTCAGTCAGCATACCTAAAATTCTTTGAGCTTGATGCAAAAGAATGACATCTTGTGAAAACGTCTCCATATCTCACATAGGAGAGTCCTCTTAGTGATCTGTCAATCCCAAAAGTAAATTTAAACAGCTAAGATCAATTTGTCAGCACGAAGTGAAAAGAGGGGCAACCTTTCTATTGAATTCCGTAAAGCCTGAGATAAAGCGACAGCAACCTCTTCTGAGTCTCCAGGGGCTAACCAGAGTCCACTTGCAACAACTTCACAAAAGAAATCCCCACTTTCATATTAGAAACTGACAAAACTCACAGACCAGACTAAAAGTTGAGCAAAAAAGCAAATTTTAAAAAAAAATTACCTCTCAGTTTTGATACTGCAGCTTTCGCTGTTTCAGTTATTGAAGAGTGGCGTCCAGGAAGGAAAAGCCAGAGTTTGATTTTCTCATCTGCTCATCCGAAATACAGTTTACTTCTGTAGAACTTGACGAGGCGAGAATGGAACAGAAAGTAAAAGGTAAGATATTGTTTTAGAAACCTCACCAGGGTTGTGAACACCCTGAGATGGGTCCCATGGACCAACAAAAGAATTGGTCCACGTGCTGAGAAAGCCAGTATTCTGCAATTGCAGGTGAGATGAAAGCACAAGATAAGTAGCAGCATCTTTCTGCTCCGTGCGCAAACTGGAAAACAAAGGGGGTAATGTGATGAGGAGATCAAATGCATCATTTTTCAGTAAGATTACAAGAAATTACAAACAGTGTTATTCATATTGGTGAAACTTTACACCTTTTCTCGGGTAGGGAGTTTGGATCAGAATCAAATGGGAGAAACTGAAACCATGAGATAACTTGAAGTTCTCCCTGCAAGCATATTGTAGAAGAAAAATAAAATGACAAGCAACCACACGGCCTAAATTAGACTTGGAAGAAGTGAAACCTAATAAACTCAGCAATTGATCGGAGAAAATTGCAGAAGTGAGATGCAAGAAATGTATAAATTATATGGCAGAAACACCCACAAACTCTGTTTTACCTATCCTTTTCTTCAGTTTACTATACACGACAAGCTTATGAATTTCACAAGCACAGAAATTCCATGTATGTAACAAGTAACATATTTCTTCAATTTTCTATGCAGATTGGTTTCGCAATGTTCACAAATAATTTTATTTAACTTAGCATTTAGAAGTAGCTTTATTTAATATTTGAGATTAAAATGAAGCTTATTTTAGACAAACTGTGGAGGGCATCCATAAGTAATGTCTTTCGCTTTTGAGTTTCAGACTATATTGATCATTCACAATATTGAAGAGACAAATTATGAATTCTATGGTTAAATAAGACTTAACCTAACTACGAATGTCTCCAGGAATCATGAATAAAGATGGATCCTCTTTGACGCCAATTTGATGGTAGAACTAGCTTTTATACATATATATGTATGCATAGCACCTTGGGAATGTCGCTCCTTTTTTCCCTTTGGCTTAATGTGCCATGGAGATTAATGCAATTCACTATAGTAAAATTGTATAGCTCACCTCTTTGTCTAGACTCCTTTCTAGTCTAGCGTATGTTAGAGGGTGATTCTTGGTTGTAAGTTGGAAGGTGATTCTTAGTTGCATGAGCTTAAATTTCAAAGCCAAAAGGTAGGTCTACCTACCCCGCCAACTAGCTTTACACAGGCCCTTTTTTCTTATAATTACCCGGGCTTAGAATTTGGCACCAAGACAGAGGGTTGACATCAAGTTAACAGCCGATGATAAAACTTGATTAGTCTCATGTATGCATACCACCTACTCACGAAGTGTTACAAGCGATCAGTGTTATAAATTTCGGTAGGCAGATTCGGTGCGCCAAAGGGGGCGCCTAGGCGGCCACACAGATTTTTTTTTTTTTTTTGTAATTTTGGGTTTTGACTCTTGAAAAATTTTGTAAAAATTTGAAATTTTTTTGAAATTCTTTGAAATTTGAATTTTTATTGATTTTTTTATTGAATTTAATGAATTTCTTTTTTACTCTGAATTTTTTTTTTCAAACCTGAAATTTCAAATTTCAAATTTCTGTAATTTCAAATTTCAAAATTTTGAATTTATTTTGAATTTTTCGCCTTGGCCGAACAAGGGCCGAATTGGCCGAACAGGCCCGCCTAGGGCCGAACAGGTCCGCCTAGGGCCGAACAGGCCCGAACAGACGTCTAGGAGGGCCTATTTGGGGGTTTTCAGAGCGGCAGGCGGCCGCCTAGCGCCTAGGCCGATTTTTAGAACACTGCAAGCAATTGGGATCTCTGGAGGATTATACAAAACAAATTAGTGTGTTAAAGGTCAAGTCAATCTAATGTACCATTTGAAGGGGACAGCAGTTTTGCCTGTGGGCTGAGTGAGATAATATAGCCATATCAGGCTAATCTGCTATGTTAAGGCCCATGTCTTGGTTAATCCTCTTAACCAAATTGCACATCAACTAACCATCTCAGACGATTTTCTTATATGTCCTCATTTGACAGAAACTACTTCCCATGGATGCACACATTTATTATCTATCATTTTTTTACATTGCTACCTGTGCATTTCATCTGAACTCATTTCCTGTGTCTTTCTTACATGCTCAAACATTTCAACACACAGTAAAAGAACGTATTTAGAGCAAATAAGCAAACAAAAAGTCATTGAAGTTTACTTCTTAAGGCTCCGATGACGCCCGTATATCTTCTCCAACACAAGCTACTCTGTGAAACTTACAAAATCGGACACACCTTATCAAGCATCTTATCCTATTCTAGAAACAGTTATGGCATTGGTCTCTAGGAAAAGTAATTTTGCTTATATACGTCTCTCACAAATCCAACTATGCCTATTTCATGGTTTGCTCCTTATCTTGTTGCCTTTGTTTTCTGGTGACCAAAGTCTTACCTTAGAGAGAGATGAGATCCCCCTCCGCAAAACCTACTCCCCTTCATTCCTCGACCACTGGGGGAGACATCCACCAATCGGGAAAAAGAGACGTAGAGAGGCATGGGCACAACACAATAGTTGCTCCTTCCATACATGAGAATCCGAGCCAAGTACACTACATACCTTGATACTTGATAGTTGCTCCTTCCATACAGGAGAATCAGAGGCAAGTCCATACCTAGATTTGGCAGGTGACCCATGCTTGGAGATTGAAAAGCTTGCAACACATTATTAGATAGGCGTTGATCCAGGTTCGGGGAGATTCAAGTTTGCTAGGGGTAAGTTAAGATGTTATGACATATGTAAAGTAACGATCCTGACCTAGTAAAAAAAGATGAGCATAAACCACCACATGATAGAGAAAAGTGCTAATAGTAAAGCTTAGAATTAATCGGTGTAAAGTTCTCGCATAATTTAGCTTAAGTTTAAATTTGTGTGTTTTAAAGATGTACTTTCATCACTTAGCATATAGGACCTCTTTGGCAACCGAAAAGTAGGATGGAAACTAGGAAAGTAGTGGAAAGTACTCCTAGTTTCCATTTGATGTGTTGTTTTGTTATTGAAAACTAAGTTTTCAAAAACTTCATGCTATTTCGGTATAAATTGAAAAATAAAAGCTCATCTAGTTTCGATCCAAAATGATGAAAACCCAAGAACCTAGTGGGGACAAATTTTATTACTATCTTTTATGTACAAAAATAGTCCAAAGTAATTAATATTTTCTGTATTTATATTAATCTCATAGTTACATGTAATCATGTTGTTTCAGTTTCATCATTCTAGTTTCTACCAAAACAAACAACTTTTTTCGTTCAGAAACCTACTCTCTTTAGTCTCTAGAAATTCGAAGGAAACTAAGTTTCCTACTTTCAGATAGTTTCTGGTTGCCAAACGGGCCCATAGTGAAAAAGGTTAACACCAAATTCCTATTAGAAGTTCTCTAAAATACAATAATTGCTACACTGAATTCCACATACTAATCACGCTAAATACTAGCCAAAACCTTGTTTTACATTTACTATTCTAACGATTTGCTGTCATTACTTAGCATACAGAGAAATAACTTAAAAGCGAGTTTTCAAAGAAAAACCTAAAATACAGTAAATAGCAACCTTATATAGATGGATGCATACTAATGTACTAAGTACTAGCCAGTACCTTAATTTTACATTTACTTTTTTTAAAAATGTACTTCAATTAGCATATAGAAAAAAACAAACTAAAAAACCCTAACACCAAACTTTTCACCAAAACCCTCGATAATACAGTAAATTGTAACATTGCACTGATGTAGAAATCTAATCACATTGAATACTAACCAAAACTGTAGATTCATATTTCAGCTTCTAAAGGTGCACTATCATTACTTAGCATACAGAGAAAATACGAAACATAATACAGAGTTTTCCTAAAAGTCCTCCAAAATATTCAGTAAACTGCAACATCACACTGATGCTAAAATACTAAGGGTCTGCTTGGCAATGGTATTTTCACCAGTTTCGGGGGGGGGGGGGGGGGGGGGGGTTAACCTGCCGTTTATGAAGTGTTTAAAAAACCTTGCTTGGTAATTATTTTAAGTCACTGGTTTTGGTTGGCTCAAAACCCCTCCAAAACCAGTACAATGTAATTTTGAGTGTCTTTATAAACACCACAAATTGGGATGTCGTGAGGGTTTCTATATTTTTTTTTCATTTATATCTTTATTAAAAAAATATTGGGTTATTTACACTAACCATCCCTATATTTTTGGTTTATAACAAGGGGTATCCCTGCTTTTAAACAAATTACACTGACCACCCCACCCTTTAGAAAAATAAAATAAAAATAGGGGTAGTTAGTGTTATATATTTTTTTTAAATCTTAAAGTAGGGGTACCCCGCGTAATAAACCAAAAAAGTAGGGGTGGTCAGTGTAAATAGTTTAAAAGTAGGGGTACTCCGTGTTATAAACCAAAAATATAAGAATAGTTAGTGTAAATAACCCAAAAATATAACGACAACTACTAACATCCTACCATATTTCTTCTTTCTCATCTTTCTCCCATCTAACGGCTACTCCTTCCAAAATGTGAATTTTTTAAAATTTTGCGGTCCATTAGTTGTAGTAGTAAATGCTTTACTCTCAATATTTATGATTTACTTTCTACCAAATCATTTTATGCTTGCAAGTTATATAAGTATATAAGCTATTGTTTGGGAGTACAATGATATAATCTTTATTCGAGATCACCTTTGTTTATATACGAGCATATAAGTAATTTTATTGTTTTGAAAAACTTTTGGAATCATTCGTTAATGAATTACCCAGCATAGATTAGATTAGTTTAAAACACGCTACTTAAAACCGTCCAAAACCGGACCCCCTCGTAACTACTACTTTTAAAACATCTCATGACCACTACCCCAACAATTGTCAAGCAAACCCAAAAAACGTTAAGGGTCTGCTTGGATCGAGGGTTAAAGGAGTTAAGCGAGGGGAAGTTAAAATCATGTTTAGTTTGAAGGTGGAAATTTAAGAGGAGGGTTATAGAGGGTTAAGTAAGGGTTTGTTTAACCCTCTTTTATTTTATTTTTTAACCCTCCAAATCGGAGGGTTAACGAGGGATATTGAGGGTCTGCTTGGCAATTGTAGGGGTAGCGGTTATGAGGTGTTTTTAGAGTACCGGTTATGAGGGGTCCGGTTTTGGATGGTTTTTAAGTAGCGGCTTTTAAACCAGTCCAATCCATGCTTGGTAATTCACTAACGAGCGGTTCTGAAAATTTTTTACACGAATAAATTAAATAGGGAAAGGTATCGGTAGTTAGAATTATATATATATTTTTGTGAGGATATAAATGGAATTAAAAAATAGAGCCGCTCAAAACCCACCGATTTGGGGTGCTTATAAAGCCACCCAAAAATACATTACACCGATTTTTTTTTTTTTTTTTTTTTTGGGGGGGGGGGGGGGGGGGGGGGTTGAGCCGACCAAAACTAGTGCCTCAAAAAAATAACACGCTAGGGTTTTCATAAACGGTCAGTTCAAAAACACCCCAAACCGGTGAAAACACTGTTACCAAGCAGACCCTGAGAGGTTTTGTTTAAAAAGTCATAAATACCCCTTATTTGTTGAGTTTTTTTCTTCTTCTTTTTGCTTTCGACCTGCTGCTTCGTAACTTCCTCATTTGTGAAGATATTTTGATAAATTCTAATTAAAATTCCAGACAAACTTAATTTTATGACATGTGTAATAGTGGTATTTTGGTAACTATTATATTTTTATTAATCACCCTCTTACTCAAAACCTCCCATCCAAACAAGAGTTATTAAATACATCCCACTTAACACTCCCTCCAATCCAAGCAAGGCTATTTGTATTGACTCTACTCCCCCTTACTTAACTTCCCTTGACTTAACCCCTCTTAACTCTGCTTAATTTTCCCTCAATCCAAGCAGACCCTAAGTTTACACTTGGGCTTCTAAATATGTAGTTAAATTATTAACCACGTAGAGAAAAAGAACCTAACCCCAAGCCTTTCGTCAGAACTACTATAGCAAACAGTAACTTGCGACATTGCACTGCTGTGAAAACACTAATTACACCAAATAATAACCAAAATTGATCAAAACAATCAACAATTCGCAGACAGTAGCAAAAATGAAGCTGGAGCTCAAGCTCAAATTGAGCAAATAGGTCGGAGAAACTTACGATTCTGAACACGTTCGTCCACATGATTCGCGGAGAAGCTCGTCAATCACGCATCATTGTCGCTGAAATGGAACGAAATGGCAACGCATCAGCGACACGGAAGAGCTCGACAAATCGGCCGATACCGATACGAATCGTATCGGGAGAAGAAGAAGAAGAAGAAGAGAGAAGTGGGTGGAGAAAACTTGCCATGGGGGTCGAGATCGGCGGCGGCGAGGGGCGGCGGAGATCCGGCGAGGCGACCGGCGGAGGAAAACAGGAACCCTAGGTTCTCTCTCGGACCGCGGAAAGAGGGGTTGCATTGGATCCGAGTCCGATTTAGTGAACCCTATATATTATACGGGGGCGGTGGCCGAAACGGATCAGACCCGGTCAGTAAACCCGTATCATAAACCCGTTGACCCAAATATTGACAAAATTAAGGGCTAATTAGCGATTAGATTATAAATGTTATAGGTTTTTTTTTAGTGTGTCACACTCTCGTGGCTCGATCCATTGATCTTCTGCCATCCAGCTATAACTTTTATGTCTCTTTCTGCTGGCCTCAAGGGTCACTCGGATTCGACGTTATAAATTTTATAGTAGTTTAGAGTCTAATACCTAATATGTCAAATTAAAAATTTTGGGCCCTAAATTTTTATTTTGTGTTTTCTTTTTTCCATTATATCCTAACATGTGCCAGTTGTTGCGCTTGTACTCATGTTAAGCGTATAATAATAGAAAAAACAAAACCAAAAATAAAAAATCAATATCCAAATTTTTTAATTGGATATGTCGGAACTTAAACTCTAAATGCTAATTAGCCCCAAAATTAATTAACTAACCATAAAATTTAAGTTTTTTGGGGATTATTTCACTTGGGTAACATCAATTTATTTTGATTTTGTAAGAACTATTAACTTAAAATTGTAGGTTACTCAAAAGAATTTGATAGTATTACTACTAACTAATTCAGACAGTTATGTGTAAGGAGAGAGTGAAACATGTCAAATAGTAATTAGTGAATAGTATAATATTACAGAACTTATCTGGCTCTTGTAGTCAGTAAGGAGAGGTAGATGATCTCGGGATCGAACTGCGGGGGAGACGTGGACAGTTGGCCCAACTGGCATGCAATGCAACATGAACAAATTTCCGTACGTTATGTCCGGCATCTCAAAAAAAGAATAATATTCTTTTTTCAATTGGATAAGCTAGTAAATCTAGATAAATTGGATAAGAGCATAGGCGGCTCCAAGGGGAGGCGGACTAGGCAGCCGCCTAGGGCCTCCTCCCCCAAGGGGGCCTCCATTTTTTTTTTGAAGCAGCAATTTTTTTGGGCCCAGTAAAAAAAAATTATGGACCTAGGGAAGTCTATGACTGCCTGGAGAAGAATCAAATAAAACCTATAAAAAAAAATTGTTACCATATTTTTAAGCTGCCTCTTCATCCCCTTTCCCACGAAAAATCTGGGAAAAAAAAGCACTCTCCCCCTTTCCACTTAGCATTTGCTAAGCTAATATCATCTCTATCTCAATCTCTAATTGCATCTTCTTTTTCATTTTTGCTTCTTTTCGGCGGCCAAACTTGAAGCAATTTCATGAGTCACGACAAGAAGAAGCCTGATCCTTGCTTGAGTGAGGTTGACCCTTTTTTTTGCACTTATCCTTTTTTTATGATTATTTTTTTATTTGGTGGGAGGGAGTAAGCACTAGTGGGGACTAGGGAGGTTCCCTGGCCCTTGAGTGATGTTATTATTGTCGATTATTTTTTATAATTTTTTATCCATGCACACGAATAATTTTTTGATTAATTTCATCCAAAAAATTTAGAGAAAATTTGAGTGGCACCCCACTTTTTAACGCTTATTTAAGGTGCACCTCACAAGTTTACATGAATGTATGACACCCCCCACTTAAGACGTTTTCCGTCCAAGACTAACAGTTGACCGCTTTTAGGTATAATTTGTGACCAAAATAACCCTCACGTGCTCGGAGCACTGAACTTAAAGTGGAGAAAACCCTATACTACCCTCTCTTCTTTGAACGACCCTCTCTCTTCCCTCCCTCTCTCTTCCACTCCTACTTCTCTCTCGTCGAAATTCCCCTCGTCACCGTACTCCGTTGTCCTAGCAAACACCCAGGTATGAAACCGTCCTCTCTCTTCTCTCTCTTTCGCATAAGAATTTTTGATCCACGCTGAAGTATCGATCTTTTCCCTTTCTTTCAGATTTCTGTCAGTCGAAGCATCTACGAGATTCCATGGCGAACCAAACACCCAGGTACAAAAATTTTTGTTTTCCATGTTTTCCCTATAATGTATGAAATTATTCGTATTTATGTTTCATTTTTCAAGATTTTCCATAAATTGTACACTGGAAATTGTTTGTATTTCTTTAATGTATGAAAGTAATCTTTTTTAGGTTTCGTAATTACGGTTAATTACGGTTTTCCCTAAAATTGTACATTGGAATTATTTGGTTTTTCTTTAATGTATGAATTTAATCGTTTGTAGGTTACATTTTTAGGATTTTTCCTTAATTTGTACACTGGAATCATTTTGTTCAAACAGTGGCATGAAATTAGGGTTCCAATCTATAAAATTAGGGCACGAACAATGTTCTGAAATTAGGGTTCAGATAGTGGCATGAAATTAGGGTTCATAGTGGGCTATTGTATGAGTATTTGTATGCTATTAAATTTGGGTTTAATCTATGAAATTAGGGCACGAACTATGTTCTGAAATTAGGGTTCAGATAGTGGCATGAAATTAGGGTTCATACTGGGCTATTGTATGCTATTATATTATTTGCAAAAACAAAAAATTTATTCCAAACTTGAAAAGTACCGTACAAAGTACAATGAATTCTGGGAAAGTACAACTTTAGGAATCCGATCAGAAGACGATCGCTTTATCCCTTGGACTATGTGAACTTGAAGACTAAAGCCTTTGGAGAATGCAGCAACACTTTTTGCAAGAACTCTTGATTTTTGCTCTGATAATGATTGGAAACTCTATTTATAGAGTTCTGGAAATAACTGTTTTAGCAGTTATTCTGATGTGCGCGAGGTCGAACTGCGCGGCTTCGGGTTGCGCCAACCTCAGGTTGCGCCAACTTCCATTCAATTACTCGAACGTGTACTAACTGTATTTAGACGTGTGGCATCATATGATTGAGATGCGCATGGTCATGTACAGAGTAGTGGACACGTTTTGAGATATTAGTGGCATGTGCGCCACGTCATCCTGCGTTAGAACGTTAGTTGCTTCAACTTTGTCAGGTTGTGCGAGCTTCAGTCAATGAGTCAACATGCGCTTGATCAGGTTGCGTCTAGCATGTTACGTGTCAGTCTGTGAGGAGATTTGATCAGGTTGCGCCTAGGTGCAACTTGCAGAGCGCGCTGAACAGCTGTCATCAATGACAGCAAATCGTCTCGAGCGCCACGCTTTACGAGATTCGAAGAAATTTTTTCGTTTAACGTGTTGTCAGTTGTCAGTGTTGTCAGTTAATGATGACAATTATTGTCAGGCGCCACGTAGGTTTAGGCACAATCTGATATGTGGCACAACTTGCGCAGTGGCACAACTTAATTTCTGGGCTTCATAACAGTGGCGCAATTTAATTTTTTGGGCACAACTTGATTGTTCAGTAGTACAAACATGGTGCAACTTAATTTTTAGGCTCTGCAAGACCCCCTTCAAAGTTTTCAAATTTTGAAATGTCACAAAACTTCGAAATACTTTGAATCGTGGCAATTACTGAGTCGGGTTGCACCTATCTCGCGCAGTTTGTTGCGAGCTGTTACGATATTTTATGCGCAGCTTGGGGTGACTGTTAGGATTCTATTTAGGCTATAAATAACCTCTATTTAGCCGACTTTAATCTTTAACACTTGCTTTAATTTGAGAATCCTTTGAGCTTTCTCAATCTTCCCTCCGATCATCTTCTCGACGTAATGGCACCCAAGAAGACCGTCGCCGATAAAGGGAAGGGTATTGCTAAACCCTCGACCCGTACTCTGCCGACTCGCGCACCGCAGTATGCGCCTCCCTCTTCACGACAAGAAACGGCTAACCCTGCTTTGGAAGGTGACCGAGAACGAACGACTTTGAACATGGTGGCCGACCCCCTCTTGTTTTCAATTTGAATGACTTGCGCCCCTCTTTTTAGAGTGTTTGGTGCATCACAGACTTTGTGCCACCCCTTATTAGGATGTGGTTGCTTTGTTTGAGCACTGTTCGTTCTTACGAACCGTGTTGCGCATGTTGTCACGTAACTCAGTTGTTGTGCAACCAAGGATATCGCGCAACCAAGTTGTTACACAACCAAGTATGTCGTGCAACTCAGGATGTCGCGCAACTTAATTGACGCACAACATAGGATGTCACGCAACCCGGGATGTCGCGCAACTTAATTGTCGCACAACCTAGGATGTCGCACAACCTAGTCGTCGCTCATCATAAGGATAGCGCAACATAGCTCTTTGTACTTATGACCGTTGCGCACTCTTGTTGTTTCTTGTGCATTTTTCAAGCATAATTTTAACTCTTGTTTATCTATTTCTTTGCAGTTGACCTCAGGGAAGATCCTCATGCTGAGAGATTCGCTTCAGCCTTTAATGTCCCAGAGTATAAAGAGAACTTATCCCATGTTTCATTTTCTCAGTATGATAGCCCTGAAGCGCGAAAGACTATTCTTGTGGCCCAAGAAAGCCATACTCTGCTGAGTTTAATGAACGGAGAACCCCTAGAGAGTGTTGATGGTATGGTCCATAAGAAGCATGCTTTCTTATTTGGGGATACCATCAAGAAGACTTCTCAGCCTAAGGCAAAGAAAGAGGATATAATATTCCAATGTGGAGACAAAATCATATACCTCACAGAAATATCAAGGTATATGGCTTTGTCTCAATATGAATTTGCGAGCTACCCCCGAAGAATGTCATGGGACCTGACTCCAATCCAACAGGCCAGAGTCGAAAAAATTTGTTATAGAATAGGTCCGCAGCACAAGGACACCTTTTACAGCACTTCTGAGAAATGTAGCACTCACTTGAGAGGTTTAAGACCAGGTTGTATTCCTCCTGAGGATTCATCTCTACTCCTTCCAGTCAGGGTACCCATCTTTGCAAATACATTCGCGAAGGCTGAAAGAAGATATCCAGATCGTGGCATGCATATGACAGGTCTGGTTAACCCAGATATGAAATGCTGGAGCAGCTTAACCATCTGGATCTTGGATCAGTTCAAGGACAAACTCTTCGAACTAGAACTTTATGATGCCATCTGGACCACAGTCTACGGCATTCGCCAGAATGCTCATATGTTTCTGGCCTTAGTAGAGAGATACAACGATAAGACTGAAACTTTCATGACCCCCCATGGAGAAATGGGATTTGCACTTCATGAGATGAGATTTCTCTCTCATCTTCCAATGGATGATAACCCATATGAAGAGTACGTGCCCACCAATGAAGAATTGGATACTATGTCAGAAGATAATCCTCAGATGATCGTTGTCTTTCAAGAACTGCTGTGTCATTATAAGATCTGCTCCCTCTACTATAAAAGTGCCACTGCAGGTACTTGTTATATCACCAAATGGATGTCGTACCTCTTCCTGGGCCATGCGTGGGAGGATAAGCCACTTGAGAGCCAAGATTGTGATCCTCGTTTCTTTGAGCCTCTCAGTCACAGCGACGTGCAATATTTGATGGAGAAACACAAACATGAAGATACCAGACTACATAAGGACTGGCATCCATTTAAGGCTGGTGCCACCATCGAAAGTTATCTCAGACATGGTTGTAGACCCATGTCTAAAGAGGCCCAGCTAGCTGATTTTCTTTCTTTATGGCTGCGACGCTTCATAGTCCCAGGAGCCAGTACAGTTGATAGGTTCCACCGAGGCGTTCTGTTTGCTGCAGTACGTCTCGTCTTTGGGTATAAGATGGATATTCTATCGGGAATGACCTGCCGATTAAACACAGGATTGCATTCTTTTGTGCATGCCATGCTTCATGATAAGACGATGAGGCAAGATTTTCCTCGTACTGAGATGCCTTACACATATTTATTCGGATGGTTATTGCTTCACCATCCATGTCTGATGAATCTCGATATGGGAACTGTCGGTGGAGATTTCATCCGACGTTACTCCGGCGCTCGTTGGAATTACACTGCTCTTTCGGAATGCAGGTTTGTATTTAATCGTAGATCTGCATAGAGATTTCAGTGTGTTCCCCCTCCTCACGGATATGAGACTATCCCTCAATAGTTGATGGATCTGGATGCAGCATCACTCCGCCTAAGTCCACCCATCTTTTTATAGCTACAAATGATCCGCCCATCTTACTTAGTCTACCGATTTGAAGAAGACTGTTGTTTAGAGCCATATTTGCTAAGTCGATTTGCACGACAGTCTGGCTATGATCAACTACATGTGGGTAATGCCACTACTTGTTTGCAAGCGAAAGGCTTTCTGATTGATGGGGCTAGGGCTTGGAGATATTACAACGACAAGGGCACGAAAGTTGTATTTTCCATGCCCTATAATCTTCAGCAAGGCCCACGTATGTTATATACATACGCGAATTTCTATACTTCGGCAAACACTTTTACTGAATGCTTACATCTCGCTCATAGCTTTGCAAGTGATAAGAGATCTCGATTAGGAGCACACACTGCACAATCATTTCGAGATGTAGAGGATAAAGATCCCGCAGATCCACCGCTGGAAGCTTCTATTATCAAGAACTATCCGGATGAGGTACATGACCCTTTGGACGTATCCTTAAAGGTACGGAAAGAAAAATCCCCTGCCAAGGGGTTAAGAAAAAGAAAAGCTAAGGAGAGAACGGCCCTCCTTCAACTTGATGATAGACCTGCTTCGCCTAGAGCTCAGGAAAAGAAGCAAAGAACTTCATTGGTCATAAATGAGCCAACGACTACGAGAACAACTCGTTCTCAGTCTAAACAGATGCTCCTTGGTACCTCTCCCGGAGAGAAGGAAGCCACTCATTCTTCTATTCAAAAATAAGGAGGGGTTACTCAAGAAGAAACATCTACTGCCTTGATCGATTTGGATGATGATCGCATCGAAGCTGCTGAGGAATTGGTTGCATCACCACGCAGGAAAATCAGGAGAAAATTATTAGTAAACCGACAAGTTCTTCGGAGAACTGATACGTCTTCTGTCCTTCCCCTACCGACGGAATCTACCAGCCATCTGGAACAAGATTTACCACCTCAGGAAGGTAATATCAGGATTTTGATTTACATCGATATATATTTTTCTTTTAAAGATGTACATTTGATTGATTCCTTTATTTACAGTGGCTACTTCAGCAAATATCTAGCCTTTTGTCCTGACTGTAGAGGCCCCAAGATCGAATATTTTGGTAGGAAGTATTTCCGCTAATATACTTGCTGCGGTGGGGATAACGATTCCTTTACCAGCTCCTGTTACTCCGGTAACCATCTCTCTAGAGAAAGATCTGCCTCCTCAAGAAAGAGTGATAAATTCTCCAAAGGCTCAAGATCCTACTCACTCTCAAAAGGATCGTGTCACCCCCACTTTCCTGAATAGGGCTAATATAGTCATTTATAATATTTTATTATTTATTATTTATAGTGTTTTTATATTATTAGTTAAATATGTATTTTGTTAATATAGATATATACATGTTCAATAGAGTTTTTATTTATAAAAATCTTTAATATATTAAATAAATATAGAATGTAGAATAATTGTTTTATTTATAAATAAATTAAGATTTTTGTATATATATATTTATTTGGTATTATTCCATTTATGGAATTTCTATATGTATATATATATATAAAACATATATATATATATATATATATATATATATATATATATATATATATATATATATATATATATATATATATACACACACACATATGTGTATACACACACACACACACACATACATACATGCATACATACATACATACATACATACATACATACATACATACATACATGTATACATACATGCATACATACATATATACATACATATATACACATATTATATTTATTTAAAACTATTTTATTTCCTTTCTATATATAAATTTTATTTATATATATATATATATATATATATATATATATATAGAGAGAGAGAGAGAGAGAGAGTTATTGGTTTGTGAAGTTGGAGAAAAAAACTGTTTTCAAAAACTGAATTTTTAGAAAAATTGTCCCGATACGTCGTCCGTTCCGTCAATCCGGGCGACGTGGTCACGAACCGAAAATATCGAAAGGTGTGTATCGACTTCGTGGACGTGTGGGCTTTGACGGAATTCAAATTGGTCGCGTGTGTGCGACGAATTTGATGTGTATCCGTCAAAATTCATCGTATCGGCATTTTTACAAATTTATCAAATACTTTGTGCACGCTCATCATATCGAGGCAAAACTTGCACTAACAGGACCATATCATTTTTCTGGTCCTGTATGCCAAGTTTGGTCCGATTATGAGAAGGTCGACCGGAACGCTATTTTGGCGGGCCCGCAACCCGATCCAATGGACAAATTTATGCACGGTCCATCGGAATCCAACTTTGGACATACGGTTGAGTTTGTCTCGTCAAACCGGACCTGTAGACATATAGTTTGATAACTTTAGAGACTGTAGGTTCTTGCACGCTTTTTGGTGCAAAGTGGGTCCAACGGCGGACACCATTTTGACCCGAAATTACTATTTTGCTCCTGTGTCCAGAATTGGACTTATGGATAGGCGTTTCTAGCTATTTTGACCATTCTGAGAACGTCGGTAATGTATGTTTCAGCATTAGGAGACTTTTGTGCGAGTTGACCGTTCGTGGCTCTTTGAGTGGTTTGTAGTTCGATTTTCTCAGCTCAGGACAACAGGCAAGTACATTCTCTGATAGTTTTCATTTCTTTGATATCTACTATATACGATTCAGTTGTAGTGTTATACTTGATTCTCGGCACGAGGATACACGGACTAGTATACATTGAATCTCGTCATGAGTTGTCATTCCCGGTTTACCTGGTATATGAGTACATTGTTCGATATTGTTACATGTACTTATATAGACACCGATTTGGGAGTGGGCTGGCAATCTGCTCTTCGAATCCTGTGTCATGACCTGTCATGTCTGGATTCATTATACTACTCGGGGATGGGAGAGTTATTAGAGGTTATGTGATCATTACCCCTACTTGTTTATTACTTGTGCATAGCTCCACCCTCACCACACATAGGGTGTAGCCTGACCTTATACTACTTGTGCATAGCTTTCCATTTTGGTCGGCCTGATCCCTACACTATTATACTACCTGTGCATAGCCGGTCAAATGAAACAGCCTGATCTTGACCCAAGCCGATCACATAACGCTCTAATATCTCATGGCACTTTCTTTTTATGTTTACATCATACCTCAGATTACTTTTCACTGTTTATATTCTAGTTTTTATCTTATATCTCACATATGACATGATATCCAGTTCTCTTGTACCGTTTTACTTTCAGTCTTGATATTTCATCTTGTATTTCATTATAATTGTCTCTTATAGTATTTGTCAATTCACATGGAACTGCTGTTAGTGTTTGTACTTGCTCATATCCTGACAGGATAACCCCCGTTGTTTTTCAGAGGATTTAGATACAGATTGTCCGACCTACTACGGGTTTGGCATAGATGGAGCCTACGACCAGGACCAGCCTGTGGACCCGGTGCTCGTAGAGGACGCACCGCTAATAGTGACCTAGTTTACCTAGATTTTGTCTTGATTACATTCCAGTTTGATACTTTGAGACTTGTAGTATTTATTTTGGGATATTGTTTTATGCCTTGGTTTCTGAACTTGTGATTGCGACTCAGCGTTGTTTCAGACTATTTATCTCATCTTTATCTTTATTTTTATCATCGTGTTTATCTTCCTTAGAATTATGTGATTGAGTTGTGGTTATATACCTCCGTGCGGAGATGACAGGTTATATTATTGTGTCTTAGATTCTATATATTCTAGTTGACCTTTACAGCGTTCTACCGCCGATACTGCGGCGTAGACTGGACGTACCCACATGCTCGTGTCCCTAAACAGGGTACGGGTCGTGATAGATCGAGAGATGATAGACGCGTTAGCAGATTGCGACTATAGTGATGAATCATTTGGTGATGACTGTAATAGTGCCGCTAAGGAGGGACAGATTTTAGTGGATGTTCCATCACCTCAAGAATTATCAGCCGATAAAGGCCAGTCAATTGCTGAGGGTGAGAAAAACCTGGTTGTCGATGAAGGGCATGCTAATCCCAGAATCGATGAACCCAGAATTCCTGAAGAAGTAGGTGTAACTCGACCCGAGGCTTCCGGAGTGGTAAATTCTGAAGAGTTAGTAGATCAGACTCCAATTGCTCTGCCACCTCAAACTGAATTAGGGGCTGGAAGTAGTCAAGCTACGGTGTCTGCGGACACCATGTCGAGGCTTCAGATGGAACCATCCAGACCTCTTGAGACTCCACATGCAATGCCCGGCTCAGGTAGATTTCTAAACATGATCTATTTATCTTAGTTCCTTCAACATCGTATATCGCTTTAACAAATAGCATATGTAAATTGCAGAAGGACCTACAGGAACCACCAACTCAACGATGGCTCCCTTGGACAAAGAAACCCCAGCAGAAGAAAGGAGCTCTTCCCATATCAGTGTACAAGATGAAGCGCCTCCACCTGTTAAAGTTGTAGAGACTCTGGCAGAAGTGGTAGCCACCCCAAGTGCTGTAGCGGCTAATAAGTTTGTGGTGGCTTCCTTCACCAAAGTCTTCTTCACATCTTTAGAGCCTTTAATTCATCGGGTAATAGAGAGAGAGGATGTTCCATTCAGCACAGTCAGAAATCCCTCATTATTTTTAATTGGAGGCATCCGCAGCCAAGGAGATGAGGCTCAAGCCACTTTCTTGGAGCATATTTTGGATGAACTGGAGGAGTCGATTAAGGTTTATAAAGACCTTAAAAGAGGAGACGTTGAGCTGCTAGTGGATGTAGAATATGAAGCTATGGCTCGTGAGGCTGAAACTAATAAAGCCAATTTTGAAGCTTTCTTACTGGCTTTCACGAGACAATCTTTCGAACTGGATGTCCAGATTTCTGAAGTAGCTTCTACTGCCGAGAGTCATAAAGCTGCAGCTACAGATAAGGAAAAGAAAGCTTCTGATCTGGAGGCTGAAATCGCCCGGCTTCAGGAAGAGCTCAAAGACACCAAGCAGAGTGTAAAAGAAGAAACTCAGTTTCATTAGGCTGCTATCAACCAGTTAGACGTTTTGAAGCGTCAAAAGGATGACTTTGTCCGGCTAAAAACGAAGAAAGCCCGTCAAACAGTCGCCCTGCACCCATTTGACCCAGAGTCAGGAAGGGTTGAAGCCAGGCAACGGGTGCTGGATTTGTAAGCCCCTGTTTTTCAATTTTAGTTTTATTAGTGCTAATTAATTTTTAATGATAATTTTTAGCCTTAAAATAATTATTAGGATTTTTAGGAATTTTTCTATAATTTTTAAATGAGTTTTAAATATAAAAATATCACTTTGCAAATTATTTGGAATTAATTAAATAGGTTCTGCAATTTTTAGATTTGTTTTTATATCGGTTTGTAATTAAGGAAATATTTTTAATTTAGAAATGCAATTTCTGTTTTGTAAATCCTCACTGATAATTCCTTTATGCAAATTCCTAAAACTAAGGGGCCTAGCTGCTAATTACCAAACCCCCCCCCTCTCTCACACGACAGCTCTCTCTGTCTCTCCTCTGACTCTCACCGACCCCCGACGACTGCCCCGACCGGCTGCCCCCGCCAAACCCGGCTGCCCCGACCGCCTCAGACCCTCCTATAAAATCCCCCACTCTCCCTCGACCAGACCCTAACCCTAAACTCTCCCCACGACCACCAGCGCCACCCCATCTCCCACTCTCACCCCCACCGGAACCCTAACTCCGGCGAACACTGCTCCGCCCCAACCGACGACCTTCACCGCCAACCACCACCACCATTCGACGTGCCCCGACGAGACGCATCGATCGCCACTGCTCCGCCACCGCCCCGACGCCTACGCCGCCGTCCAGCCCCTTCGAATCACCCTGAGTTGATCGGACACATAAGTGGCAGCTTCGATTCGTGTCGTGCGAGTCTCGTCTTCACATATGAGACTCGCCAGGACACGGGCAATACTAGGGTTAGCTTGGACACGGCCAAGTCGCTTCGTGCGTGTCGTGCTAGCCTAGGATACAAGACACCTGTGTCCCTAACTGTCAGGACACAGGATGGTTTTTATATGTTTTTTTTGTGTGTTAATTAATTCGAACCTAAATAAAATAATCAAACTCTAACCTTAACACAACTGATGGGCTGACCCCCTGGCCAGCCCATCCTAATCTAAACCCCCCCGCGCGCTATGTTGGCTCGGGTTTGAGCCCGGCCACTGCTGCTTTTTCCTTTTCTTTTTCTTTTCCTTTTTCCTTTTTCTTTTTCTGTTTTATATATATATATATATATATATATATATATATATATATATATATATATATATATATATATATATATATATATGTATATATTAGTATATATATATATATATGTATATACTGTATTTTAACAGTATTTAATATATATGTATATATATTTGTAGTTAGTAAATTCTATATGCATATGTTTGTATATATATATATATATTTTCATACGTATATATATATATATTATATATATATACACTATATTATTAAGTGTTTTCTTATATATATATATATATATATATATATATATATATATTTGTATATATATATATATATATATATATATATATATATATATATATATATATATATATATATATATATATATATATATATATATATATATATATATATATATATAAATTAAGTATTTTTCCTTATATATCTATATATACTTTTAGCATAGGTATGTATATATTCTTTTGTACAAATTTGTCTTATTAAAATAATAATATTTATTTTGACTGTTACCAAATTATATTTTTATTGTATTTAAATTACTGCAAACCATTTGGTGTCCAAGCCTAGCATGGGTATTTGGGCTCAAATGTGTTTTCACACATTCAAGACCTGTACAAGTCATATTGGACTTGATTCATGGCCTTGGGTCCTGTATTTGAACTTTGGTTCAAATTATATACATGGACAAAATACGCAGATAATTAATTATTGTGTGCATTGCTGTTTTTGATTTTCTAAAAATACTTAAAGTATTGCTAAAATTATGAAAAAATAGTTTTTAGATACTATGTTAAGTTAGCTAATTTATTATAATTTTTGTAGTATTTAATTTACTGTTTTGCCACTAGTTTGGCATATGAAACCAAAACTCATTTTCTGTATACTTAGGAAAACTGATTTTTATAAAATATTTGTACTGGTTAATAAATTTCAGAAAAATTATAATAAATTTCTATGATTAACAAAGATCACTTTGATACTTTACTTTAAGAAAAACTAGGCTTCTTGCCTATCTCAAAAATTGTTAGAACACCATGGTCTTTTGATTTATTTGTTGATTAATTACGACTTATAGTTTTTGTGCTATTTTTGAGTTTTAGCCGTATTAAACCTCATCCCTCACTAGTGTAAAGATCCTAGAAAGTTAGTTAACATAGTGTGTCACCCCCACATTGGTCTTCTATGCCAAGTCATTATTTTGGCTAGGTGCCCAGTCACAAGTCGTGTCGCACCAATCAGTGTTCTAGTATTTTAGCTTAGTGTAAAAGCTAAGTTATTGCATTTATTTCTACAGTGACGAGTTACTGGACATCCATAGCACTGTTATCGCAGCTTGTTTTGTTTCGCTTTGCTAGAGGTAAGTACTTTCTACGAACTTTACATATTGTCACATAAATGAACTGCAAACCCCACCATGTTAAATGCTGATCCTTGGGGTAGCAAGTTAGATCTCTACATATTGTACTTTCAGTTACTACCATGCTTAGAACAATCTTGATGTATCTCTCACATGATTAGAATATGGGTTATGGGGAAACTGATAGTAGTATACGTGATCATATCCCCCTCTACAGTACCGAGCAAAATTTCATTTTATATGTTACTACGCCGTAGGCCTTTATCTCAAAGCTGTATTTGTGCGTATGTACATCTACCGCCTTTACACTTGTACGTATGTACATTTTATTATGTGCCCCAGCACATTGTACATCTATTGACCGATCACGTACCTACTACAGTTTTAAACATTACATATACATCTGTCTCTATGACATATGTGTCCTTGCCATGATAGACTATGTGATGCCATGCTTTCCAGTTATTACTCACCTGTTCATTTCCATGTTTCATATGCTAGTTTGCTAGATTTAGTACTTGCTTCCGTCCTAACAGGATAACGTTGTAGGTGTCCTTACTGAGGAGGAGTTACTCTGCGACACATATTATGGGATTACTGCCGAGGACCCGGCTCTGCTTTACGAGGATGTTTCTGCGGGGAACCTCGCCTAGTTGTCTTTTGTTTACTTAGACTTTTGAGAGTAGACATGTATTAGACTATATCATTTTGTAATTGGACATGTATCCAGTTTTACATTTCAGTTTACTTGTACTTGGACGTTTACTATATACGATGACTTTTGTGTTTGGAGCATTTATGATTCTTCTTCACTTATAGAACTGTTAGCACATTTTAGTCTTATCCTGTTGTCTTTAGAACAGCTTACTACGTTTTATCTCAACGTAGGCTGGGCATGCCTCGGCCTGGCCCAACAATTTGGGTAGCGGGTCGTGACATGTTTTTAGTGGTGGCCCATGCAGGTCCTGACTAAACTGTTTGGTTACGTTATTGTACCAAGCATGCCTGCAATTAGGAACTTAAGGTAATTAGACAACATTAGGAAAGACGCTTAGAACACTTAGAGGAATGCTATGATTGCAACATAGGAAATACATCACATGCTTGCTATTATAATTAGATTTTCTTGCATATGATTACTTACTTTAAATAAGTCCTTATAAGTCTTTTTTATGTGTAATTTAGATGGTGCTTACTCGTTCATCCCAGTATGTTACCTCCGAGAATGGGGCCCTCCATATCCAGTCAGCTGACCAGTTGACTGATACACCTCCACCTACCACATTCCCCCACTCCACAGATCCACAGACCCAGATACCATCTTCCACATCCCAATCCCAGCAGGCCCCGATACTTCTACCACCCCCTATCACTATACCCACTCAGGCTTCCGTCACACTCGACGGGACCCAGCTGCTCACACTGATCCAGGGGTTCCTAACAACCCATCAGGAGCAGACTACCCTACTCCGCCAGAGCATGGAGCGTTCTGAGGGACGTCCCGTGGTCCCATCACATGTAGAGCCACGGCAGAGAGCGGGGACGATCAAGGACTTCATGGGTCTGAATCCCAAGGTGTTCTCAGGGACTGAGGGCATAGTAGTAGCTGATGACTGGCTAGATTCGGTAGAGAGGAAGCTTCTGGGAGTTAGGATGCCGGATGACCTTCAGGTCGAGGCAGCAGGATTTCTGCTGATAGACTTAGCCGGAGTCTGGTTCAGGAATGAGCCGTTGTTCGCGAGAGGTAGAGCCACTTGGGACCAGTTCAAGACCCAGTTCAAGAAGAAATTCTTCTCGACCACTGCTAGAGTAGCCATGGGGCTACGATTCCAGAACATCCAGCAGGAGAACCGTTCTGTTGACGACTATGCGGCAGAGTTTAGTCGCCTGAGCCGTTTTGCTCCTAGTCTGGTTGCTAATCCAGAGGAGATGACCCGTAGGTTTTGCCATGGTCTAGTTCCAGACATTGGCATTCTTATAGTGGCGAACGGTATGACTGACTACTACTAGAGCCTAGAGTTGGCCCGGAGTATTGAGGAGCGTCTTCTGTCATGCAAAAGGCCGGCTTCTGTACATCATGAGGGACCATCCAAGCGTCAGGCTTTCCAGCAGAGAGCACCGACGCCACCCCAGCAGACTTACCGTCCCCCTACACCCCACCATCAGACCCCGCCAGTTCGAGCCCCGGGACCCCGACAGCAGCAACAGAAGGGAGCTATATGTTCTTTCTGCGGAAGACCAGGTCATGACTTCGTAGTCTGCAGGAAGAGGTTGGGTCAGTGTTTGGCTTGTGGGTCTGCCACCCATCAGCTTCGGAACTGCCCAGCGGCGAAGCCTAGAGGATCGCTCCCGACTCAGCAGCAGAGGTTTGGGCAGCATCTGCAGCAGCAGAAGGGACCTCAGGGGAAGGTCTATAGCCTAGCCCTTGAGCCGGAGCCGGAGCAGGTTTCAGAGCCCGATTACTTAGCTGACGTCATTACAGGTCATGTTTATTTGCATACTTTTCTAGCTATATGCTTGTTTGATTCTGGTGCATCTCATAGCTTCCTATCATTAGAGTTTATGCAAGAACATCATTTAGTATCTACACCTACTGCGAAGATTAGTAGAGTAATGATGGGAGGAGGACTAGTGCCTATTAGAGCTAGCTATAGATGCTCTATTATGATAGCCGTGAGAGAGTTCGAGGGGCGATTCTTTGTGATGCCACTCTCCGGTTATGATATCATATTGGGGATGGATTGTCTTAGCTATGCCCATGCATCTATAGATTGTCATGAGGATAGTATTTTGTTCAGTCCCCCAGGCACAGTACCATTCAGTGTCAGGAGGACAGGGCCGGAGATCAGCCTAGAGCCGAACTGTTGTGCGACAGTCGGGGACGCAGCACCGCCACACCCTATCATTAGGGAGTTTATGGATGTATTCCCAGAGGATCTTCCAGGACTTCCGCCTGACAGAGATGTGGAGTTCACTATAGATTTAGTGCCGGGTTCATCACCAGTATCCGGACTTGCTATAGAGTGAATCCCAAGGAGGCCATAGAGATGAAAGAGCAAATTGATGACCTGTTGAAAAAGGGTTTCATTCGATCCAGTGCTTCTCTATGGGGAGCACCAGTGCTCTTTGTGCCTAAGAAAGATGGTACAGTCTGGTTGTGTATTGACTACCGGGCCTTGAATGCCATCACTATCAAGAACAAATATCCTCTGCCCAGGATAGATGATTTGTTCGACCAGTTGAGCGGGGCAAAGGTGTTTTCCAGGATAGACTTGAGATCCGGGTACCACCAGGTGAAGGTTAGGCCAGCAGACATCCAGAAGACGGCGTTCAACACGAAGTACGGGCAGTACGAGTTTCTGGTGATGCCATTTGGTCTCACAAATACGCCAGCTGTCTTTATGAACTTGATGAGTAAGATATTTCACCAGTATCTGGATAAGTTCGTCGTGGTGTTTATCGACGATATCCTGATATACTCGAAGACGCCAGAGGAGCATGCAGAGCACTTGCGGATAGTTTTGGGGATTCTGAGGCAGGAGAGATTGTTTGCCAAATTGCCGAAGTGCGAGTTCTTTTTAGACCGAGTGGAGTTTCTCGGCCATGTAGTCACTGGAGATGGAATCTCGGTGGACCCCAGGAAGATTGCTGCAGTTGAGACGTGGAAGGCTCCGACGTTAGTTTCAGAGATCATGAGTTTTCTGGGTTTAGCAGGCTATTATAGAAAGTTCGTCCAGGACTTTGCTAGGATAGCTGAACCTATGACGAAGCTGACGCGGAAGGACACATAGTACATTTGGTCAGAGGACTGCCAGACAGCATTTGAGGAGCTGAAGAGGAGGCTGACGACCGCTCCAGTTCTGACTTTACCTTCAGGTTCTGGAGGTTTCACCATATACAGTGATGCTTCTGGGAAGGGGCTAGGATGTGTCCTACAGCAGCATGGGAAAGTAATTGCTTATGCATCTAGGCAATTGCGGACTCATAAGAGGAATTATCCTACCCATAACCTCGAGTTAGCTGCGGTGATCTTTGCACTCAAGTTATGGAAACATTACTTATACGGAGAGCGTGTGGAAATCTTTACTAACCACAAAAGCTTGAAGTATGTGTTCACGCAGAAAGAGCTGAACATGAGGCAAAGACGATGGTTGGAGTTGATGACGGACTTCGACATCGATTTATAGTATCACCCCGGGAAGGCGAATGTGGTGGCGGATGCGCTGAGCAGGCATCCGATGGCATGGTACCTGATGATTGATCGGTATTTGCGGAAGGATCTGGAGAAGCTCGGTATCGAGCTAGTTCGGCCAGGATCAGTGATACAGATGATGACGCTTGACATTCAGTCAGGTTTGATGGAGCAGATCCGGGAGGCACAGTCTACAGATGAGAGCCTTCGCAGACTTCGACCCCAGGCATTAGCTGGATTGCTGGATGACTTCACTATAGCAGAGGATGGATCCCTAAGGCATGGCAGCCGATTGTGCGTGCCGAAGGGAGAGCTGGTAGAGGCAGTCTTGCAGGAGACGTACCGATCGAGATATTCTATTCACCCTGGTGCTAACAAGATGTACCGTTACTTGCGGGAACATCTTTGGTGGCACGGGATGAAGAGGGATGTATCACGTTTCATCTCGAGATGCCTAGTTTGCCAGCAGGTCAAGGCGGAGCGCCAGAGGCCAGCTGGTTTGTTGCAGCCGTTACCCATTCCTGAGTGGAAGTGGGAACATATTACGATGGACTTCGTTTCAGGGCTTCCTCGTTCCCAAGGAGGGAAGGATGCCATCTGGGTCATCGTAGACAGGCTGACGAAGTGTGCGCACTTCATACCCTTCAAGGTGGGGCTTTCCACCGAGAAGTTGACGGAGCTATACATGCAGCAGATAGTTCGCCTACACGGAGTGCCGGTGAGCATCGTGTCAGACAGAGATAGCAGGTTCACGTCCCACTACTGGAGGAGCTTGCAGGAAGAGTTGGGCAGTAGGCTCAAGTTCAGTACGGCGTACCACCCACAGACAGACGGGCAGTCCGAGAGGACGATACAGACACTGGAGGATATGCTGAGGACCTGCGTACTGGACTTCGGAGGATCATGGGAGAGCCATCTGCACTTGGTAGAGTTTTCATACAACAACAGCTACCAGGCCAGTATTGGTATGTCTCCCTTCGAGGCGCTTTATGGACGACGATGCCGGACACCGCTCTTTTGGGATGATGTCGGAGACAGAGTTATGCTTGGGCCAGAGATGATCACGGATGCAGCAGAGAAAGTCGGGATGATCAGAGACAGGCTCAAAGTAGCTCAGGACAGGCAGAAACACTGGGCTGATGCTAGTCGCAGACCGATGGAGTTCGCAGACGGTGATATGGTGCTAGTGAAGATACCACCTACTCGAGGGACGATCCGGTTCGGACGAGGAGGGAAGCTGAGCCCCAGATACATCGGGCCGTTCGAGGTACTTGGCAGGATCGGAGAGGTAGCTTACCGGGTTGCACTTCCACCCAACCTAGCAGGAGTTCACGATGTCTTTCACGTATCTCAGCTGAGGAGATATGTTCCAGACCCCAGTCATGTGCTAGATCATTCAGAGTTGGAGGTCGGACCGAGCTTTACAGTTTCTGAGCAGCCAGTGGAGATATTAGACAGGAGAGAGAAGAGGCTGAGGAACAAGGTTATACCCCTAGTACGAGTAGCTTGGAGCCGTCACTCCCCAGGTGAATCTACTTGGGAGAGGGAGTCGGACATGAGGGAGAGATACCCTTACTTGTTCGATCCAACCGCTGCGGGGGAACCACCCGTTTCCGCTTGATACCTTAGAGGTTAGTTTCGATCGCAGCCTTAGTCATTTTGTTGCATTGCTTGCTATGTTAGAATATTGTTAGGTCTTCAATCCTTGTGAATTTCGAGGACGAAATTTTTCAAGAAGGGAAGACTTGTAAGCCCCTGTTTTTTAATTTTATTTTTATTAGTGCTAATTAATTTTTAATGATAATTTTTAGCCTTAAAATAATTATTAGGATTTTTAGGATTTTTTTTATAATTTTTAAATGAGTTTTAAATATAAAAATATCACTTTGCAAATTATTTGGAATTAATTAAATAGGTTCTGTAATTTTTAGATTTGTTTTTATATCGGTTTGTAATTAAGGAAATGTTTTTAATTTAGAAATGCAATTTCTGTTTTGCAAATCCTCACTGATAATTCCTTTATGCAAATTCCTAAAACTAAGGGGCCTAGCTGCTAATTACCAAACCCCCCCTCACACGACAGCTCTCTCTCTCTCCTCTGACTCTCACCGACCCCCGACGACTGCCCCGACCGCCACGACCGGCTGCCCCCGCCAAACCCGGCTGCCCCAACCGCCTCAGACCCTCCTATAAAATCCTCCACTCTCCCTCGACCAGACCCTAACCCTAAACTCTCCCCACGACCACCAGTGCCACCCCATCTCCCACTCTCACCCCCACCGGAACCCTAACTCCGGCGAACACTGCTCCGCCCCAACCGACGACCTTTACCGCCAACCACCACCACCATTCGACGCGCCCCGACGAGACGCGTCGATCGCCACTGCTCCGCCACCGCCCCGACGCCTACGCCGCCGTCCAGCCCCTTCGAATCACCCTGAGTTGATCGGACACGTAAGTGGCAGCTTCGATTCGTGTCGTGCGAGTCTCGTCTTCACATATGAGACTCGCCAGGACACGGGCAATACTAGGGTTAGCTTGGACACGGCCAAGTCGCTTCGTGCGTGTCGTGCTAGCCTAGGATACAAGACACCTGTGTCCCTAACTGTCAGGACACATGATGGTTTTTATATGTTTTTTTTGTGTGTTAATTAATTCGAACCTAAATAAAATAAGCAAACTCTAACCTTAACACAACTGATGGGCTGACCCCCTGGCCAGCCCATCCTAATCTAACCCCCTCCCCCCCCCCCCCCCGCGCGCTGTGTTGGCTCGGGTTCGAGCCCGGCCACTGCTGCTTTTTCCTTTTTTTTTCTTTTCCTTTTTCCTTTTTCTTTTTCTGTTTTATTTATATATATATATATGTATATATATATATATGTATATATATGTATATACTGTATTTTAACAGTATTTAATATATATATGTATATATATTTTGTAGTTAGTAAATTCTATATGCATATGTTTGTATATATATATATTTTCATACGTATATATATATTATATATATACACTATATTATTAAGTGTTTTCTTATATATATATATTTGTATATATATATATATATACTCTATAAATTAAGTATTTTTCCTTATATATCTATATATACTTTTAGCATAGGTATGTATATATTCTTTTGTACAAATTTGCCTTATTAAAATAATAATATTTATTTTGACTGTTACCAAATTATATTTTTATTGTATTTAAATTACTGCAAACCATTTGGTGTCAAAGCCTAGCATGGGTATTTGGGCTCAAATGTATTTTCACACATTCAAGACCTGTACAAGTCATATTGGACTTGATTCATGGCCTTGGGTCCTGTATTTGAACTTTGGTTCAAATTATATACATGGACAAAATACGCAGATAATTAATTATTGTGTGCATTGCTGTTTTTGATTTTCTAAAAATACTTAAAGTATTGCTAAAATTATGGAAAAATAGTTTTTAGATACTATGTTAAGTTAGCTAATTTAGTATAATTTTTGTAATATTTAATTTACTGTTTTGCCACTAGTTTGGCATATGAAACCAAAAATCATTTTTTGTATACTTAGGAAAACTGATTTTTATAAAATATTTGTACTGGTTAATAAATTCCAAAAAAATTATAATAAATTTTTATGATTAACAAAGATCACTTTGATACTTTACTTTAAGAAAAACTAGGCTTCTTGCCTATCTCAAAAATTGTTAGAACACCATGGTCTTTTAATTTATTTGTTGATTAATTACGACTTATAGTTTTTGTGCTATTTTTGAGTTTTAGCCGTGTTAAACCTCATCCCTCACTAGTGTAAAGACCCTAGAAAGTTAGTTAACATAGTGTGTCACCCCCACATTGGTCTCCTATGCCAAGTCATTATTTTGGCTAGGTGCCCAGTCACAAGTCGTGTCGCACCAATCAGTGTTCTAGTATTTTAGCTTAGTGTAAAAGCTAAGTTATTGCATTTATTTCTACAGTGACGAGTTACTGGACATCCATAGCACTGTTATCGCAGCTTGTTTTGTTTTGCTTTGCTAGAGGCAAGTACTTTCTACGAACTTTATATATTGTCACATAAATGAACTGCAAACCCCATCATGTTAAATACTGATCCTTGGGGTAGCAAGTTAGATCTCTACATGTTGTATTTTCAGTTACTACCATGCTTAGAACAGTCTTGATGTATCTCTCACATGATTAGAATATGGGTTATGGGAAAACTGATAGTAGTGTACGTGATCATATCCCCCTCTACAGTACCGAGCAAAGTTTTATTTTATATGTTACTACGCCGTAGGCCTTTATCTCAAAGCTGTATTTGTGCGTATGTACATCTACCGCCTTTACACTTGTACGTATGTACATTTCATTATGTGCCCCAGCACATTGTACATCTATTGACCGATCACGTACCTACTACAGTTTTAAACATTACATATACATCTGTCTCTATGACATATGTGTCCTTGCCATGATAGACTATGTGATGCCATGCTTTCCAGTTATTACTCACCTGTTCATTTCCATGTTTCATATGCTAGTTTGCTAGATTTAGTACTTGCTCCCGTCCTGACAGGATAACGTTGTAGGTGTCCTTACTGAGGAGGAGTTACTCTGCGACACATATTATGGGATTACTGCCGAGGACCCGGCTCTGCTTTACGAGGATGTTCCTGCGGGGAACCTCGCCTAGTTGTCTTTTGTTTACTTAGACTTTTGAGAGTAGACATGTATTAGACTATATTATTTTGTAACTGGACATGTATCCAGTTGTACATTTCAGTTTACTTGTACTTGGACGTTTACTATATACGATGACTTTTGTGTTTGGAGCATTTATGATTCTTCTTCACTTATAGAACTGTTAGCACATTTTAGTCTTATCCTGTTGTCTTTAGAACAGCTTACTACGTTTTATCTCAACGTAGGCTGGGCATGCCTCGGCCTGGCCCAACAATTTGGGTAGCGGGTCGTGACATGATTCTTGTACCGAAAGAGCTAAAGCCTTGAAGAAGTAGATCATGGATCTCATCATTTACTCTTTAGAATAAAATGACCAAAATTGTTGTCTTTTTTTTATGATGTATCTTTTTGAACATTTTAATCAAAAGAAAATGAAATGAGAAGTTTTTTATGTGGTTCCATTACTTGTTGCATACCTTGTTATAGATATAAGTAATAGAATAGAAAATATATTCAGAGGTACCGGACGTGATATATTTCTTGATTAGAAAATAACGATATTTTTTACATCTGCTCAGAGGTAATGTGGACGTGGCAGAATATAATGTTGGAAATATTATTATTTCAATAGACAACTTTGTCAGAGGTGATAGGGACGTGACAAGTTGCTGACGTAGATATTGGAATTCAGAGGTGCGGAGGACGTGAATTCTTTTTTCTGTTTTTAGATTTGAGGATTTATCATCTATGGCTTTATTTACGAGAAAGTAAATAAAAGACAATAAATGTTAAGATTGATGAATGAATGAATGGTGTAACACCCACATTTCTGAAATTAGGAAAATTTTAAGTTTTGTATTTATAATCATTTATTAAGGATAATTTATGCATATTATGATTTTAGATGATTTTGGTTAGTATAAAACCATTTAATTGGTTGATTTGTGAATTGGGGGTTAAACTAAGGAAACCCTAGTTATTCCTTAACCTAGAAGTTTACCATGACCATGTGAGCTTAGCCATAGGCTTAGAACATCAAATTAGTGATTTTAGCCTAAAAGGGTATTTTGGTAATTTACTATATTTTATTTGAAATTATGTGATTTTAATATTATTTTAATTATTGTTAAGTACCATGTTAGTCCCTAACCTAGTTTACCCTAATCTAGAGATTAGTTAATAACCTAGAATGTTAAGGGGTTAGATAATTAATTTTAGTCAAAGGTTGGAAATATCTTAGAATGCACTTTATTAGATATTTTCCACAAAACCCTCAAAGGACCAATACTTTGGCATGAAAGTCCTTCCCTTCACTTGGAAGCAACCTAGAGGACACCCCTCCCCTCATTTTGGCCGGCCAAGGGCACCCCCCTACCATGCCCCCTTCCTATTTAGTCACCCCATCATTCATTCAAGCCATTTTTACTACTTCATGAAACATTGAAAAACCCCTCCACTTCAAACATCCATAACTTGATCATTTTTGATCCAAATCACCTCTAGTCTTTTGCATTGGGACCCTACAACGTCAAGGGTGCTAAGGGAGGCTAGCAATCCAGAATTCACAAGCTTTGGGCATCACCAAGTGGAAGGACAAACACCCCCCTCTCATTGATTTTCCATTGGATTTGCATCAATAGGTAAATACCCATAAACATAGTTAATATTCTGTTTTTTCTTCATAAATGCATGCATATAGGTCTACCCTAGCTGTGGGTCAAGTTTGGTGAAATTTAGGGTTGGTTTGGTGTCCGTATCGGACACGTATCCTAGGTTATAAAACCATGTTTGATGAAATACCACAAAGAATTTAACTTTGTTATTTTGTAAAACAAATTACATATTCTTGTAGCCCTAGACTATTAGATCATGTACCCACTTGACTGAACACGACACTGTGTCATTTTTGTGTCGAAAATCGACACGGACACGCTGTGACAGGTGCACGCACAGTGCCCTGCTACCACGCTGTTCGTGCTCACTGCACAGGACACTTCGACACGCCAAAATTGGTGTGGACACGGGGGCAGTGTCTGCGCACACGTCCCCAAAATTTAATGACACCTCGTGTCGTATCGAGGACACGAGGACACGTGCACTGGTCGTGTACTGACAGTGCACACGCGCGGGGGCCAACTTCGCGCGTGTCGTATCACGCGGACACGACACTAGGGCACCTCGTGTTTGTACGAGTGGATAGCCCATCATGTGGCGAACACATGGACACGAGCACGAGACGCGTCGTGTCCTGTGTCGCGAGCAAGAGGCACTTGAACCCGTGCACGACGCGGTATGAACACGCGTATCAGTCATGTTTTCATGACTGATACGGACCTCGTGTCGTGTCCTGGAGTGACGTGGACACGGGGCAGGCACTTGGACACGTGCACAACCCCTAGTTGAACCTTCGTGCACGAGCACGAGACACGTGAGTGTGTGTGTCGTGTCCTAGAGAGAGTTGCACGCGTGCACGACGCAGTGTACATGTGTGTGTGTCTGTGTTTACCCGATTGGGTTTTTGTGAGAATTGACACATCATATCGTGTCGTGGTGTCGTGTCAGGCACCTAGGACACTAGAGGACACTAGGGGCTAGTGTTACCAACCTTGGGTTTCGAGCCTTAGCTCGGTTTGGGTCGTGTATTTGGGTTTACCCATTTTCCTGTGCACAGTGCCATTTTTCCAGAAATTGGGATGTTTTTCCAGTTTTCAAAATCGAATTTCAAAACGATTTTTGTTATGTTTTATACATATAATTGTACGTTTTCAGTGTATGTATACGTAGTGTATATATATGTGTGTGTGTAGGAGGAATTTAGGGGTATATACATGTGTGTACATGTGTATATACATATATGTATATATATAGGGGTGTGTGTGTATCTGTGTGGTGTGTGTGTGTTGATTTCTGTTTCCAGAAATCTGGAAACACACCCACCCCTTCTGTGTCCAGTTCTCTATCTCTCTCACTCTAATTCACTCTCTCTCATTTTCCTCTCTCTCTATATATATGTATTATATATATATATATATATATATATATATATATATATATATATATATATATATATATATATATATATATATATATATATTTGTATTGTGTCTATATATATATACTATATATGAGTATTACATAGTCTATAGGCCTATGGAGAATGTTGTATATATATATATATGTAAAGTTATATATATGTGTATATATATATATATATATTGTATAGAGATAGATACCTATATGTTATTAGCCTATGGCCATTAGGGGCTAACCCTAATTGACCTAATGACCCTTGTTGACTAGAGTTGACCAAAGTCAACCTTAGGTCAAACTTGACCTATTTAACCTAGAATTGACTAGGATTAACCTAAAATGACTAGTTTAACTAGTTTGACTAACCCTAACTAGTTTGACCATGGTTGACCTAACTTTGACTAGTTTGACTTTAGAGTTGACCAGAGTTGACCAAGAGTCGACTTTTGACCAGATTGACCTAGAATCATGTAGTATGCATAGTGAACTTCATTTTTACTATTTAGAATACATTGTGACTTGTGTTGCTCTGATCAGGAGCCAGACACCTCTCCTCAGACAGCATATTTTCTACAGACATTCATACATCAGGCGAGTACTGTCACGCCCCAGAACCAGAATACTGGAGAGCGGGGGCTGACATAGCCAGCTACGTATAATGAAATGGAATCCACGTCACTATACGGTCACGGCTGTCTAGATATATGAGGGTTTAACTACAATCCATCAGTCTCCTATGGTCAAGATCAAACCTATTGTCTCAATCACAAGCAAGTAGTAACAGTTATAAGATGTCAGAGCACCAAATATACAATAGTAAGGCGTCCCATACATTACATATTGGATGATCATGAAGCTAGTCGTACAAAATGTCAGGACTAGCAAGAGTTTTAGTCAATACATGATCAACCCTAGGATTTGTCAATCATGTTACAGCCCGTAGGCAGACAGTAAATAAAGGACAATCGAGCTAACACGTGCTCGTCGGCTAAACGCCTCAAAAGAATAATTTTACAATAAAGTGGGAGGACAAAAAGAAACCCACTCGTTGCCAGGGTTACGCCTGGTGGTCACCATCTGGCTGGATAGTAGGTAGATCCTCTGGTGCTGCTCCGATATCTGGCCACACAAAACCAGCTGGGTCAGACCCCAGAAAGAGCAAGTGACACAAAGGAGGCTTCACTTAGGAACTAAAACCAGCATATCACAAATAAATAGTAAAGGTAATTAAAAGATAGTAATAATAGCTGAGATAACAATAATATTTTGAACATGGAGAAACCATTCAAGTAGCCAGACGGCAACCCTTAAACCAAACAAGGACCGGGGATGCAATCCTTCGCCTGAATAGAAACCCGCCTCAATTACTATTGATAAGGTAACAAGACAATAAACGAAGAGAGGACACAGAACTGCTCCGGAAGCCAGGTTACAACCCTTAAACCAAACAAGGACCGGGGTTGTAACCCTTCGCCTGAACAGAACTGGACCCCTGATCTTTATTGTTAAGGCCAGTATAAATAATCATGGTATTGAAGTAAAGGTAAAACATGACGAGCATGACAGGGGGTTACAATAAGACAATAAACGAAGAGAGGACACAGAACTGCTCCGGAAGCCATGTTACAACCCTTAAACCAAACAAGGACCGGGGTTGTAACCCTTCGCCTGAACAGAACTGGACCCCCGATCTTTATTATGAAGGCGGGCACAATAAGCAGGACGATATATGATAAGATAACCATGGAACTATTCAGATAGCCAAGTTACAACCCTTAAACCAAACAAGGATCGGGGTTGTAACCCTTCATCTGAACAGAACTTGGTATCCCATCATTTATCGATACAAGAAATCATGTCATGATACAATCTTGTACAGAATCAGGATAAGACTAAGCTGGAATAAACTTCATCCAATCAATCACGGCCAATCAAGAGTACGGCTTGATACTTTTAACTAACTAGGGTTATCACAAGCCTAGTTACTAGCAAGATGCAATGAGATTATTCCAACAGCCACAAGCCCTGCAGACCATCCGGTTATCCGGGTCGAATGTCCGTTATGAAGAATGCAACACGTGACTGTGTGCTGGAAATGTGCCCTACTCGTCGGTAGGCTACAAGTCCACTTAATGCGCCCAGATAACGGGATTGCCTGTAGCTGGGAATCTCTTCATGACTACTGAATCATTCTAGTTAATTAGCCTTAGTCAATTTCAGTAGGTACCCCTGACCGTGGTACCCAGGGATCCCCATCCTAGACATGATGCAAGACAGTATTGGTTTATTTGTACAAATGCAATCGCCCACGGTGTCCAGATCTTTCATACTTGTCATATCAGTTTACTTGTCAAGAGTGCGCCACCGTGGGCCACTATCGTGTTCTATTCTTACATTATCATGAATGAGAAAGATTATATAAAATAACTAATAATATATTCTTGAAGCCAAGGAAAAGATCTACAACTTTCATGCTTTGAGTTTTTCAAGATTCTAGCTACAAAACAACTTAAACAGGCAAAAACAGTAAATTCTTGCACAATCGGCGCATGGAATTCCTGCACGGATCGGCGCATGGAATTCCTGCACAAATCGGCGCATGGGATTCCTGCACAAATCGGCGCATGAGATTCCTGCACAAATTGGCGCATGAGATTCCTGCACGAATCGGCGCATGGGATTCCTGCGCAATCGGCGCATGAGATTCCTGCACGAATCGGCGCATGGGATTCCTGCACCAATCGGCGCATGGGATTCCTGCACGAATCGGCGCATGGGATTCCTGCGCAATCGGCGCATGAGATTCCTGCACGAATCGGCGCATGGGATTCCTGCACCAATCGGCGCATGGGATTCCTGCACGAATCGACGCATGGGATTCCTGCACAATCGGCGCATGGGATTCCTGCACGAATCGGCGCATGGGATTCCTGTACCAATCGGCGCATGAGAAACTCACGTTGCGTCTTCAATACATGCGCGTAAGAAACCTACGCGCATGACACGCTCGGAGTTAAGGAATGCGTTGCCGGAACTTCACGGCGCATGGCCTCCCGGCGCATGGCCTCCCGGGCGCATGAGGTTCCCGGCGCATGGGATTCATCGTCCCCAAACAGCAAGTTCAGCCATGAAAGTTCCGAAAAACTTGTAATGGCCATAACTTACTCATCCGGAGTCGAAATCAAGCGAAACAAAAGCCAAAACTGAATGAAATTGAATTCTCTACAACATAGAACCATTAGTTTTCAAAAATAACCAAGTTTTAGAGATCAAAACTAAGAAAAATAAACAAGAAGGAACTTAAAACTTAGATCTACAAAAATATAACCATCAAAACTGAAAACTTCCAGTTCTAAAGAGGCTTAGAATCTAGTAAGGAAGAGAATGGAACAATAAAACATGAGATCCATCATGAAGCAAGTTTGCACTTGCCTAAGCTCTCTCTCTCTCTCCTTCCTGGTAGGTGTAGAAGTAAATGTGGAGAAGAAGAAGAATAATGAAGAGAGAGAAAGAGGAGGGGTTAATAAATGGGGATGGTGGTGGTAGGTAGGGGTTCTACCCTTGGTTCATGATGAACCAAGGCATCCCAAGCCTAGCCGAACCAACCCAAAACAAACCGAGCCAAGCCAAGAGATATGCAATACAAAATAAAATACGTACACGTATTCCAAGATACGTAATACGAACTACAGGCATTACAACTCTACCCATGATGGTTATATTTTTATAGATCTAAGTTTTAAGTTCCTTCTTGTTTATTTTTCTTGGCTTTGATCTCTAAAACTTGGTTATTTTTGAAAACTAATGGTTCTATGTTGTAGAGAATTCAATTTCATTCAGTTTTGGCTTTTGTTTCGCTTGATTTCGACTCCGGATGAGTAAGTTATGGCCATTACAAGTTTTTCGGAACTTTCATGGCTGAACTTGCTGTTTGGGGACGATGAATCCCATGCGCCGGGAACCTCATGCGCCCGGGAGGCCATGCGCCGTGAAGTTCCGGCAACGCATTCCTTAACTCCGAGCGTGTCATGCGCGTAGGTTTCTTACGCGCATGTATTGAAGACGCAACGTGAGTTTCTCATGCGCCGATTGCGCAGGAATCCCATACGCCGATTCGTGCAGGAATCCCATGCACCGATTGCGCAGGAATCCCATGCGCCGATTCGTGCAGGAATTCCATACGCCGATTGGTGCAGGAATCCCATGCGCCGATTCGTGCAGGAATCCCATGCGCCGATTACGCAGGAATCCCATGCACCGATTCGTGCAGGAATCCCATGTGCCGATTGGTGCAGGAATCCCATACGCCGATTCGTGCAAGAATCTCATGCGCCGATTGCGCAGGAATCCCATGCGCCGATTCGTGCAGGAATCCTATGCGCCGATTGGTGCAGGAATCCCATGCGCCGATTCGTGCAGGAATCTCATGCGCCGATTGCGCAGGAATCCCATGCGCCGATTCGTGCAGGAATCTCATGCGCCGATTTGTGCAGGAATCTCATACGCCGATTTGTGCAGGAATCCCATGCGCCGATTTGTGCAGGAATCCCATGCGCCGATCCGTGCAGGAATCCCATGCGCCGATTGTGCAGGAATTTACTGTTTTTGCCTGTTTAAGTTGTTTTGTAGCTAGAATCTTGAAAAACTCAAAACATAAAAGTTGTAGATCTTTTCCTTGGCTTCAAGAATATGTTATTAGTTATTTTATACAATCTTTCTCATTCATGATAATGTAAGAATAGAACACGATAGTGGCCCGCGGTGGCGCACTCTTGACAAGTAAACTGATATGACAAGTATGAAAGATCTGGACACCGTGGGCGATTGCGTTTGTACAAATAAACCAATACTGTCTTGCATCATGTCTAGGATGGGGATCCCTGGGTACCACGGTCAGGGGTACCTACTGAAATTGACTAAGGCTAATTAACTAGAATGATTCAGTAGTCATGAAGAGATTCCCAGCTACAGGCAATCCCGTTATCTGGGCGCATTAAGTGGACTTGTAGCCTACCGACGAGTAGGGCACATTTCCAGCATACAGTCACGTGTTGCATTCTTCATAACGGACATTCGACCCGGATAATCGGATGGTCTGCAGGGCTTGTGGCTGTTGGAATAATCTTATTACATCTTGCTAGTAACTAGGCCTGTGATAACCCTAATTAGTTAAAAGTATCAAGCCGTACTCTTGATTGGCCGTGATTGATTGGATAAAGTTTATTCCAGCTTAGTCTTATCCTGATCCTGTACAAGATTGTATCATGACATGATTTCTTGTATCGATAAATGATGGGATACCAAGTTCTGTTCAGATGAAGGGTTACAACCCCGGTCCTTGTTTGGTTTAAGGATTGTAACTTGGCTATCTGAATAGTTCCATGGTTATCTTATCATATATCATCCTGCTTATTGTGCCCGCCTTAATAATAAAGATCGGGGGTCCAGTTCTGTTCAGGCGAAGGGTTACAACCCCGGTCCTTGTTTGGTTTAAGGGTTGTAACCTGGCTTCCGGAGCAGTTCTGTGTCCTCTCTTCATTTATTGTCTTATTGTAACCCCCTATCATGCTCGTCATGTTTTACCTTTACTTCAATACCATGATTATTTATACTGGCCTTAACAATAAAGATCAGGGGTCCAGTTCTGTTCAGGCGAAGGGTTACAACCCCGGTCCTTGTTTGGTTTAAGGATTGTAACCTGGCTTCCGGAGCAGTTCTGTGTCCTCTCTTCGTTTATTGTCTTGTTACCTTATCAATAGTAATTGAGACGGGTTTCTATTCAGGCGAAGGATTGCAACCCCGGTCCTTGTTTGGTTTAAGGGTTGCCGTCTGGCTACTTGAATGGTTTCTCCGTGTTCAAAATATTATTGTTATCTCAGCTATTATCACTATCTTTTAATTACCTTTACTATTTATTTGTGATATGCTGGTTTTAGTTCCTAAGTGAAGCCTCCTTTGTGTCACTTGCTCTTTCTGGGGTCTGACCCAGCTGGTTTGTGTGGCCAGATATCGGAGCAGCACTAGAGGATCTACCTACTATCCAGCCAGATGGTGACCACCAGGCGTAACCCTGGCAACGAGTGGGTTTCTTTTTGTCCTCCCACTTTATTGTAAAATTATTCTTTTGAGGCGTTTAGCCGACGAGCACGTGTTAGCTCGATTGCCCTTTATTTACTGTCTGCCTACGGGCTGTAACATGATTGACAGATCCTAGGGTTGATCATGTATGACTGAACTCTTGCTAGTCCTGACATTTTGTACGACTAGCTTCATGATCATCCAATATGTAATGTATGGGACGCCTTGCTATTATATATTTGGTGCTCTGACATCTTGTAACTACTATTACTTGCTTATGATTGAGACAATAGGCTTGTTCATGACCATAGAAGACTGTTGGCTTGTAGTTAAACCCTCATGTATTTAGACAGCCGTGACCGTATAGCGAGGTGGGTTGTACTTTAATATACGTAGCTGGCTATGTACGCCCCCGCTCTCCAGTATTCTGGTTCTGGGGCGTGACAGCGGGTCGTGACACGTTTTTAGTGGTGGCCCATGCAGGTCGTGTTTATGTGGTGGTATTCGAACTAGAGTATCGCCACAGCCTGCAGTAGGAAATAGAATGTAGTTTTGAGGTACTCAATCACATTAGGAAAAAAAAACTCTTATCTAAATCCCTGATATCTAAATTCTTGCTGATATTGTCTTTCTTTTGAAATAAACTGTCCCCTTTGACTATATCGTTTCTTCTCCGTATTGATTTTCTTGTTGATCTGTCTTCAGGATGGTGGAGACACGATCGCAGCGTCTCGGTCCAGGTGACACCACTGAGAGGTCTGCCACCTCTCGTCCAGCTTACCAGGACCCGGGGACTGCAGCTCCCCTTACTCCAGCTCATGTGGGAGCTTCTGCCACATTTGGGGGTGCACCTCTACTTATTCGAGAGACCATCCCAGCTACCCCAGACATGCCTCCTCCCCCACAGTTTTGTCAGCCACAGTTTCAGCAGCACCAGCCGCAGTTCCAGCCGCCGATGCCATCTGGATTAGTGGATGCTACACAGATGTTTTCATACTTCCAGCATTTCCTAGAGACGCAGCAGGCCCAGCAGCAGCGTCAGACAGCGAAGTTTACCAGGGGCATAGATGAGGCCCATCAGCTGGCTAGAGCGACGGTAGAGAGGTTGGCTGTCCAGCCACAGGGAGGATTGGGACAGCCGCGGCAGCAGAGGATTCCGGGCATTCAGGACTTCAAGAAGATGAACCCCAGGGACTTCTTGGGGACAGAGGGGATTCTTTATGCTGATGACTGGATTGAGCACATTGAGGAGATCTTCCGACTGGCGGAGATACCAGCCGGACTCCAGATAGAGGCAGCAGCCAGCCAGATGCGGGATCTTGCCCGTACCTGGTATCAGACGGACCCGAGAGTAGGCACTCCAGGGCAGACATGGGGAGCTTTCAAGGAGCTCTTCAAGGAGAAGTTTTTCCCGGATCAGGCAGTCGGTGCTTTGGAGACCCAGTTCGAGAACCTGGTTCAGGGGAACCAGACTGTAGAGGAGTATTCTGGTGAGTTTTGCCGATTGAGCAGATTCATGGAGGGCCTTAGCGAGACAGCAAAGGCGAGGAGGTTCAGGAAGGGCTTGGTCAAGGAGGTCAAGTCCTTGACCAAGAGTGACAGAAATGCCACTTTTGAGGAGATTCTGGCAGGAGCGATGGCGGCTGAGGATGATCTTGAGCTGAAGCTCAAGAGGGGCCGCGACACTCAGGGAGCTGGAAGCAGTGGAGGGCAGGCCAAGAGGCCTCATTTTTAGCACCAGCAGCAGAGGCCATTCCAGCAGCAGAGGCCGTTCCAGCAGGTGCAGCAGCAGCCGAGGCACCAGCAGCAGGCACCCAGGCAGCAAGTTGTCAGTTGTACTTTCTGCAAGAAGCAGGGTCATGGATGGAATGACTGCCGAAAGAGGCTTGGCAGGTGTCTACTATGTAGTTTCGGAGACCACCAGCTGAGGGAGTGTCTCATGTCTTCGGGACGACCAGTTCAGGGAGGCGGAGCCAAGGCTCCGGCAGGGCAGCAGAAGGGACCTTTGCCGACTCAGCAGCAGAGGTTCACCCAGCACCAGCATCAGGCCAGGGGTGGACAGCAGGGGTGAGCCTACGCCATGGCAGCAGAGGATACTGAGGTTACTGGAGAGCTGATAGCAGGTTCTATTCTTCTCGACTCTATTCCAGCTTTTGTATTGTTCGATTCTGGGACTTCCCATAGCTTTGTATCAGTATCTTTTGCAATTAGACATCATGTTATATCTGAATCGTTGCCTAGGACTTGCAAGATCACGACTGGGGGTGGCATTATCCTCGTTCGTGATGTTTGCAAGGGACGGAGAGTAGTTTTGGGAGGCCGAGAGTTGGATGTGTGTTTGCTCGTAATGCCACTACCGAACTACGATATTGTACTCGGTATGGATTGGTTGAGCAGGCACCATGCCAGCATAGATTGTCGCGGGGGTAGAGTTCTATTCAGAGCGCCAGATGAGCCAGAGTTTGTATATTCCCGACGGCAGGCAGAGCAGACTTGCAGAGTTTTCTGCGGAGTTTCGGTCGAGGAGCAGCCAGCTCCACATCCATTGATAGCTGAGTTCATGGACGTATTTCCAGAGGAATTGCCTGGGCTTCCACCAGATAGAGACGTTGAGTTCTCGATAGACCTGGTTCCAGGTGCGGAACCGATTTCTCAGCATGTCTATCGAGTGAACAACAGCGAGTTGGTGGAATTGAAGAAGCAGGTGGATGAGTTACAGGATAAGGGCTTCATCCGCTCTAGTTCTTCACCTTGGGGTGCACCGGTACTCTTTGTACCGAAGAAGGATGGGTCGGTACGGATGTGTATCGACTACAGGGCACTCAACAGTCTGACGATCAAGAACAGATATCTACTGCCGCGGATCGACGATCTCTTCGATCAGTTGAGCGGAGCTCGAGTATTCTCAAAGATCGATCTGAGGTCAGGCTACCACCAGGTAAAGGTGAAGAGGGAGGATATTCCGAAGACGGCGTTCAGGACGTAGTACGGCCAGTTCGAGTTTATGGTGATGCCGTTTGGGTTGACTAATGCCCCGGCGGTGTTCATGAACTTGATGAACAAGGTGTTCCACCAGTACTTAGATAAGTTCGTGGTGGTGTTCATCGACGACATCCTGGTGTACTCGAAGACAGATGAGGAGCATGAGGAGCATGAGGAGCACTTGAGAGTGGTCCTGGAGACTCTCAGGCAGGAGCAGCTTTACGGCAAGCTCTCGAAGTGCGAGTTCTTCCTAGACAGAGTTGACTTCCTGGGTCATGTGGTGACTGGAGATGGGATCTCAGTCGACCCAAGGAAGATATCAGCAGTTGAGGCTTGGGCAGCACCGACGTCAGTGGCAAAGATCAGGAGCTTCCTAGGATTGGCAGGCTACTACAGGAGGTTCGTCCAGGATTTCTCCCGGGTTGCAGAGCCGTTGTCTAGGCTGACCCAGAAGGACGCAGAGTTTGTCTGGTCAGAGGAGTGTCAGGCCGCTTTCGATGAGTTAAAGAAGCGGTTGACGACAGCCCCGATTTTGACATTGCCATCAGGATCAGGCGGGTTCACTATCTACAGTGACGCTTCGGGAAAGGGTTTGGGTTGTGTCTTGCAGCAGCATGGGAAGGTGATTGCCTATGCTTCCAGGCAGTTTCGTCCCCATGAGAAGAACTACCCTACCCATGATTTGGAGTTGGCGGCAGTTATCTTTGCTCTGAAGCTGTGGAAACACTATTTGTATGGAGAGCGCGAGGAGATATTTACAGACCACAAGAGCTTGAAATACGTGTTTACGCAGAAGGAGCTCAACATGAGGCAGCGCAGATGGTTGAAGCTGATGAAGGACTTTGATATTCTGCTACAGTATCACCCAGGGAAGGCCAACGTAGTTGCCGATGCGTTGAGCAGATATCCGACAGCTATGTGCTTGACGATGGATCGTCAGTTGTTAGCAGACTTGGAGAGCCTTGGGATCGAGGTGATTGTGCCAGGAGTGCAGATACAGATGTGGGGCCTCCAGATTCAGTCGGACTTGATTGATAGGATCAAGTCGGCTCAGTTCGATGACGTTTCTCTATGATACATCAGGGAGCAGGTCAGAGCAGGATTTGCGGACGATGAGTTCACTCTTGCAGGGGATGGCGCATTGAGGTACGGTTCCAGACTGTGTGTGCCCAGTGGAGACTTTCGGGAGCAGGTTATGCAGGAGGCCCACCGTTTTCAGTACTCTATACATCCGGGAGCCAACAAGATGTATAGGGATCTGAGAGAGCATGTATAGTGGAGTGGGATGAAGCGTGAGGTAGCACACTTCGTAGCCAGGTGTTTGATCTGCCAGCAGGTCAAGGCAGAGAGGCAGAGGCCAGGGAGACTGTTACAGCCATTGCCCATTTCGAAGTGGAAGTGGGAGCACATCACGATGGACTTTGTTTCGGGATTGCCGCGTACTCCAGGAGGGAAGGACGCAATTTGGATCATCGTCGACAGGTTGACCAAATCGGCCTACTTCTTGCCATTCAAAGTGGGTTTGTCTACCGAGAAGCTATCAGAGATGTATATGAGGCAGATAGTCAGACTTCATGGAGTTCCAGTGAGCATTGTATCGGACCGGGACAGTCGTTTCACTTCACATTTCTGGAGGAGCTTGCATATTAGCTTGGGCACTCAGCTCAAGTTTAGTACTGCATACCATCCTCAGACAGACGGACAGTCAGAGCGGACCATTCAGACACTGGAGGATATGTTGCGGACCTGTGTCCTGGACTTTGGAGGATCTTGGGAGAGTCACCTACACTTAGTAGAGTTTGCATACAACAACAGCTTTCAGGCCAGCATTGAGATGTCACCCTTCGAGGCACTGTACGTGCGTAGATGTCGTACACCCTTGTCTTGGGATGATGTTGGGGAGCGAGCTTTATTGGGGCCTGAGATGGTTGTGGATGCAGCAGAGAAGGTGAAGCTCATCAGAGATCGACTTCGCGTGGCGCAGGACAGACATCGGCATTGGGCCGACAGCCACCGCAGACCTTTGGAGTTTGAGGTACAATTTAGAGATAGGATTAGAATTAGGTTGTCTTGTTTGTGTTTTGTTAACCATGTTTGATTATCATAATTAAATTGAGACCTTGTTTGTGATTAGGTTGGAGACCAGGTATTCTTGAGGATATCTCCGACACGTGGCACGATACGTTTTGGTGGAGGTGGGAAGCTTAGCCCGCGTTTCATCAGCCCTTTCGTTATCAGCGGAAGAGTCGGTGACGTGTCTTACAGGCTAGACTTACCATCAGCATTGGAGTGAGTCCACAACGTATTTTATGTGTCGCAGTTGAGACGGTACGTGGCAAATCCTAGCCATGTACTTGATCATTCTGAGATCGAGGTGGGTCCTACTCTTCGTTATCCAGAGCAGCCTGTTGAGATTCTGGATCGACGAGAGAAGGCATTGAGGAACCAGACGATACCATTGGTTCGTGTCGCATGGAGGCATCATTCTCCAGGAGAGTCCACCTGGGAACGGGAGGATGAGATGCGCGAGCGATACCCTTATCTATTTGTACCTTGAGGTATGATTTTCTATCCTTCTCATCAGTTTCAGTTTCGTCTTTAAATTTCGAGGACGAAATTATTTTAAGGAGGGTAGACTTGTAACACCCACATTTCTAAAATTAAGAAAATTTTAAGTTTTGTATTTATAATCATTTATTAAGGATAATTTATGCATGTTATGATTTTAGATGATTTTGGTTAGTGTAAAACCATTTAATTGTTGATTTGTGAATTGGGGGTTAAACTAAGGAAACCCTAGTTATTCCTTAACCTAGAAGTTTACCATGACCATGTGAGCTTAGCCATAGGCTTAGAACATCAAATTAGTGATTTTAGCCTAAAAGGGTATTTTGGTAATTTACTAGATTTTATTTGGAATTATGTGATTTTAATATTATTTTAATTATTGTTAAGTACCATGTTAGTCCCTAACCTAGTTTACCCTAATCTAGAGATTAGTTACTAACCTAGAATGTTAAGGGGTTAGATAATTACTTTTAGTCAAAGGTTGGAAATATCTTAGAATGCACTTTATTAGATATTTTCTACAAAACCCTCAAAGGACCAATACTTTGGCATGAAAGTCCTTCCCTTCACTTGGAAGCAACCTAGAGGACACCCCTCCCCTCATTTTGGCCGGCCAAGGGCACCCCCCTACCATGCCCCCTTCCTATTTAGTCACCCCATCATTCATTCAAGCCATTTTTACTACTTCATGAAACATTGAAAAACCCCTCCACTTCAAACATCCATAACTTGATCATTTTTGATCCAAATCACCTCTAGTCTTTTGCATTGGGACCCTACAACGTCAAAGGTGCTAAGGGAGTCTAGCAATCCAGAATTCACAAGCTTTGGGCATCACCAAGTGGAAGGACAAATACCCTCCTCTCATTGATTTTCCATTGGATTTGTATCAATAGGTAAATACCCATAAACATAGTTAATATTCTGTTTTTTCTTCATAAATGCATGCATATAGGTCTACCCTAGCTATGGGTCAAGTTTGGTGAAATTTAGGGTTGGTTTGGTGTCCGTATCGGACACGTATCCTAGGTTATAAAACCATGTTTGATGAAATGCCACAAAGAATTTAACTTTGTTATTTTGCAAAACAAATTACATATTCTTGTAGCCCTAGACTATTAGATCCTGTACCCACTTGACTGAACACGACACTGTGTCATTTTCGTATCGAAAATTGACACGGACACGCTGTGACAGGTGCACACACAGTGCCCTGCTACCACGCTGTTCGTGCTCACTGCACAGGACACTTCGACACGCCAAAATTGGTGTGGACACGGGGGCAGTGTCTGCGCACACGTCTCCAAAATTTCATGACACCTCGTGTCGTATCGAGGACACGAGGACACGTGCACTGGTCGTGCACTGACAGTGCACACGCGCGCGGGGGCCAACTTCGCGCGTGTCGTGTCGCACGGACACGACACTAGGGCACCTCGTGTTTGCACGAGTGGGTAGCCCATCATGTGGCGAACACATGGACACGAGCACGAGACGCGTCGTGTCCTGTGTCGCGAGCAAGAGGCACTTGAACCCGTGCACGACGCGGTCTGAACACACGTATCAGTCATGTTTTCACGACTGATACGGACCTCGTGTCGTGTCCTGGAGTGACGTGGACACGGGGCAGGCACTTGGACACGTGCACAACCCCTAGTTGAACCTTCGTGCACGAGCACGAGACAAGTGAGTGTGTGTCGTGTCCTAGAGAGAGTTGCATGCGTGCACGATGCAGTGTACATGTGTGTGTGTCTGTGTTTACCCGATTGGGTTTTTGTGAGAATTGACACATCATATCGTGTCGTGGTGTCGTGTCAGGCACCTAGGACACTAGAGGACACTAGGGGCTAGTGTTACCAACCTTGGGTTTCGAGCCTTAGCTCGGTTTGGGTCATGTATTTGGGTTTACCCATTTTCCTGTGCACAGTGCCATTTTTTCCAGAAATTGGGATGTTTTTCCAGTTTTCAAAATCGAATTTCAAAACAATTTTTGTTATGTTTTATACATATAATTGTACTTTTTCAGTGTATGTATACGTAGTTTATTTATATTTGTGTGTGTAGGAGGAATTTAGGGGTATATACATGTGTGTACATGTGTATATACATATATGTATATATATAGGTGTGTGTGTGTGTATCTGTGTGGTGTGTGTGTGTTGATTTCTGTTTCCAGAAATCTGGAAACACACCCCCCCTCCTGTGTCCAGTTCTCTATCTCTCTCACTCTAATTCACTCTCTCTCATTTTCCTCTCTCTCTATATATATGTATTATATATAAGTTTTGTATATATATATATATATATATATATATATATATATATATATATATATATATATATATATATATATGATATATATATGTTTGTATTAGATTATGTATTGTGTCTATATATATATACTATATATGAGTATTACATAGTCTATAGGCCTATGGAGAATGTTGTGTATATATATATATGTAAAGTTATATATATGTGTATATATATATATATTGTATAGAGATAGATACCTATAAGTTATTAGCCTATGGCCATTAGGGGCTAACCATAATTGACCTAATGACCCTTGTTGACTAGAGTTGACCAAAGTCAACCTTAGGTCAAACTTGACCTATTTAACCTAGAATTGACTAGGATTAACCTAAAATGACTAGTTTAACTAGTTTGACTAAACCCTAACTAGTTTGACCATGGTTGACCTAACTTTGACTAGTTTGACTTTAGAGTTGACCAGAGTTGACCAAGAGTTTGACCATAGCTAATCCATCTGGTGAAACGAGAACAATTCCCACTCCAGCGACAAGGGTGCCTCCAGGTCCAATTCTAGATGCTCCGTCAAAGAATAAACGCCAAGTAGGAAATTTTTCTGAGATCATATTTGATTCCAATGTCTCGTTTGGAATCTCATCATAGAGTTTAGATGTCTCAGGGACAGGATGAGCTGCTAAGAAATCAGCGAGTGCTTGGCCTTTCGTAGACTTTTATGGAACATACACCATGTCATATTATGCTAATAATATGGCCCATATAGCAAGCCTAGAATTGAGTGTACTGGGCTTCTTCATTAAGACCCGCAGAGGATTAACTCGAGAAATAATATGAATAGTTTATCCGATGATGTAATATCTTATTTTTTGAACAACAAACATTAAGGCTAAGCATTCCTTTTCTACCGGACTATAACGATGTTCAACTCCAATCATTGTCCGACTAAGGTAGTAGATAGCTTGTTCATGACCTTCTTTGTTCTTCTGAGCCAGCAAAGCTCCCAGTGAATGGTCCATCTCTCGGACATACATCAAGAAGGGTATTCCTGATATCGGTGGTACTAGGACCGGTGGACTCGTCAAATATCGCTTTATGTCATCAAATGCTCGTTGACATTCTTCTATCCAAATGAAAGATATACCTTTCTTTATTAACCGAGTAAATGGTCTGCAACGTCCAGACAAATTCGAAATGAACCTCCTGATGTAAGCAAGTCGACCCTGGAATCCTCGTAGCTCTTTTAGGTTGCGTGGAGGACGCATCTCTTGAATGGCTTTGATCTTCTCGGGATCAACGTGTATACCTTTAGAAGTAATGACGAATCCGAGAAATTTGTCACTAGAGACTCCCAAGAATGACTTGGTGGGGTTCATTTTGAGTTGATGCTAGCGCATTAGATTGAAGATGGTTCTTAAATCTTGGATATGATCTTCCTTTAGACGACTCTTGATAGCAATATCGGCAACATAGCATTCGGCGGTCTTCCACAATTGATCTCGAAAGATAGTACTCATAACCCGCTAGTAAGTTGCACCTACGTTCTTAAGACCGAAAGGCATGACTATATAGCAGTATATTTAACGGAGAGTACAAAATAAAGTGTGTTTTTCATCTTCAGGATTCATCTGGATTTGATTGTATCCAGAAAACCCATCCATGAAAGAGATTCATTCGAATCCATAAGTATTGTCGATCATGACATCAGTAATTGGGAGAGAAAATTCATCTTTAGGACAAGCGTCATTGAGATCTCGAAAGTCTATGCATACTCGAACTTTCTCAGTCTTCTTCAAGACTGGTACAACGTTGGCTACCCAATCAGGATGTTGTTTTTCTCTGATAAAACCACAAGCGATAAGCTTTCTGACCTCATCATCTATCGCATCCATCATCTCAGGCTTGAATCGCCGTTGCTGTTGTTTGACTGGCTTGGGATTAGGCAAAATGTTAAGTTTATGAGTTGCAACCTGAGGATTTAAACCCGACATATCTTCATAGCTGCAGGCGAAAACATCGATATATTCACGAATGAGGTGAATCAGTTCTTGTTTATCATCCTATAGGAGATTCTTGCTAATGAAGATCGATCGTGGTACACCTTTCTCTCCAACATATCGATCTGGATTAGTTGATCTTTGGTTGGTGGTTCTCATTGTTCAAAACGAAGTTCCCACTGAGTGTCCATCCTTTGTGCCCAAGGATCTGCTTCAGAAGCTTCTTTAATATCATCCTCGTCATTTTCTGAGAACTCGGCAGACACCATATTAGAAGATACTGTCACCCGATGGACATGACCAATACTGGTGTCAGAGTCCCATGAAATGGAATCTGAAGAATTAGAGCATTCATCTTTATCAAATTCAGAGGCTTGTGGAGTTATAACTGGTGAAGTATAGCCGAGCCCACGTTTTGTTTCGCTATAATATGGTATCATTTTTCCTCGTGTAGCAGGAGTAAGAATAGGAGTTCGTCTTCCTCTACCACCATTAAGGCCAGTTTTGAAATCATAGCCCATTTTACGGATGATTGCCTTGGATTATGGACTATAACGACGTAGTTGTAGCCTTCATGTATCATCTTTTTCATTATCGCTGTTAGGCATGATTTTTTGTTCTATTCCTTTACTAAAAAGTATAAGAATTTTGCCTTTCTTTCGAGAAGGAACTAGGAAGAACGATTCTTGTATTGATTCAAATAATACCATATTTTGGAGAGATGGTACGACTCCTATTGTAAGTGGTTTGAAGCTATCTAGCATATCCAAATAACATCGAGTATGATAAGAGACATCAGTATACTGCAAAGAAGATGCTACTTTATTGATCTTTAAATCATCATTTACAATAGGATCTTTAGCCTTAGAAGGCTTAGTCAGATTGATAACCAGATGAGGAGAAGAAGAACGAGAAGGAGGGAGGGTTTTTTTACGACGAAGGTCGATTACAAGTGGCTCAAAAGAGGTGAACTCCCTTTGTCCTTGTCTAACACTAGGAGGCTGCTTCTTGTGAGAAGGAAGGTAAATAGTCAATGTCTTGGAAGACTGAGGACAGGAAGTACGTCCTTTGACAGGGATCGCCAGAGTGTCATTTGGTACGCCTTTCTGTTCTTCGTCACTATCCATTGCTAATACACCTTCATGAATTCCTCTTCATACATACGAGAATAATTGCAATATGCTTCAATCCCCCTGAAAGGATTTAAGTCTGCAAATTCTTTATGTACTTCTCTATTACCATCCACATATTTAAGACATTGGTGGAGAGTAGAAGGTACAATGTTGTGTTCGTGGAGGAATGGTCTTCCCAGCAAAGCATTGTATGAGCCATGATTATCAATCACGTAGAAAGTCACCTTCGTGCGAAGATTGCCGATTTGAAGTTTCAGGCATATTTTTCCCAAAGGTTCACTTCTTCCTTCATTGAACCCCAAGATAGTAGTGATAGTTGTAGAAAGGTTGTGCACCGGGATCTTCAAAGCGTCCAGCAGAGTCTTCGGTATGATGCTAAGCGCAGACCCTGGGTCAATCAGAATGCGATCGACTTTCATGGTGTCCACATATCCCGTGAAGTAGAGAGGACGATCATGACGATTGTCTTCTAACAACATGTCATCTTGTGTAAAAGTGATGTTGGGTATCAGTTCAAATACACTATGACAATGTGTACAACTGACAGGCTCCTTTTCGGGCTTCTTGAGGAGAGCAAGACAAGCATCAGCCTGCATCAAGGCCTCACTCAGCATTTTTCGAGTCTCTTTTGAGAGACGTAAGAGTTCAAAGATTGACAATCTCGCTAGAGTGTTAGCCAATTGAGGCAATATGTCGAAATTATATGGCTTCTCAAGTCCGAGAGATGAGGACTTCTTCAATGCTTTATCAAAGCGGACAGGTTGCTTTCCCTTGTCTGCTGATGTTAGTTTGGGAGGAATTGGTTCCACTACTGGCGAAGATGTAGATGGTATATTCTCAACAGGGGAAGATGAAGCAAGAATAACCTCAGGAGATGAAGCATGATTCTCTTGAGTTTCGGGATACTCTCAGAGGTAGGGTCTCCCAGATCTGGTACCGATTAAAATTTCTTCTTCTGCTACAGGTTCAAAGGATACCATGTTGCAGCTCTTCGATTTAGTTTTAGAACGCTTCTTTTGATTGGAAGAAGAAGGCGCTTCAAAGTCTGCTACTAGATCCGGATGAATCCACATGATTTCTCCTTTATTAGTGAATAGCATAACAAGACCATCATTTTGGGGAGGTAGAAGATTCACGATCTCAAGAGTAGCCCTCGGAATGGGGACGACACCATCTTGCACTAGTTGCGGTAGAAAGTCACCAAATTGCACAGAAATGACATTGGCCGTCACAGTCTTCTCGTCCTGTTGGAGAGTAACTGCACCAGAGTTGACCATCTCTTGGATTTTGCCCTTAAGAACGTAGCATGCTCGAGTTGGTGCCCTATAAACCTGTGATAAACACAATATTTAGGGTGGTCAGTCTTACTAACTTCCTCTGGCCGTTTCGTCTCCGGCAGTTGAAGCTTATTGCTTTTGATCAAGCAATCGAAGATGCTCATGATATCATCTTCATCGAAAGAGTACTCTTCTTTTGGACGAGGTGCTTTTTGTGGTGGTGCTGATAGAGTGGGTGTAGGCTGAGCAACATTGACAGCCAATGATTCCTTGCCCTTGAGATTGTTCTGGCGATTATTACTGCCGGATGTAGGATGTTCATCTTGGTTAGGATTAGCCATTTGAACTCCTAACTGTTTGAACTTCTCAACACTAAACTCCGCAGCTTTGGCATTTACAATGAAAGAAGGCCAGTCTTAGAATTGTGTTGATCATGTCCACATGCTGATAATAGGCAACAAGTTTGACTTGCAGGTATCTATTGTTACAGCAGATGGAGTTCCTAGGGGCATTTTGAGTGCCTCACGGCGGAATCTTTCAATAAAATTTTCAGTGGTTTCATTGTGTCTTTGTTTAATTTTAATGAGGGCAGACATAGTCATGTCATTGACCCCCTCATAAAATTGTTCCAAGAATATTTGCTTGAAACCAGGAAAGAAGGTTATGCAGCCATCAGACAAACTACGGTACCAGTCATATGCTACACCGGCTAAACAACCGACGAACACCCTGGTGAGAAAAGTATCATTTGGCTACAATTGATCAGTCATCACTTCAAAGTGATTGATATACTGACTTGGAGAAGTGCTGCCATCAAACAACATAATGGTAGGAAGCTTGTATTTAGGTAGAAATTAAACCTCCTTCCATTCCACAGGATAAGGTTATTTTATTCCAAGTCTTTGTAAACCATCCTTCTGCATGTAGGCCTCGAACTGGGTGCATAAGAGTTTTACAGCCTCATTAGCATCCCCTGATGACTGTAGATTGGTGGGTTGATTCGAGATGTTAGGAGGAGAAACAACATGATAATTACCACCCTCAGTACCAGACTAACTGGGAGCGACTTGAATCGGTGTAGAAGCAACCTAGGGAGATGGTACCCCCCCAGACCAACATTGACAGGCACAGAAGATGCTATGAGCTCAGGATTTATAGCAGGATTCATAACCGGTGGCACTGCATGTTGAGCCACGATTATGGTGTGCATACTTGCGACCATTTCAGCCATGGTCTTCAGTTTGTCTTCTAGTGCAGCAATTCGTTGTTCTTGACTGGCTGAACTAGAAGCGTCTTGGTCTTCTGTAACGACATATGCTGTCACCTCTCTTGCTACTATTGACGAGATAGTTTGTTCAGAGCTTTCACTATCTGCGTCAAAGTCAGATAAAGAATCCTCTCCCAGATGAGCGATGGAGAGATCTTCCCGATCAAAGACATCTTGGTCCAAATCCTGATTTTTCGATCTGGTATGTTGAAAGACCCCTTCACTGGATTCATGAATCCGATCTAAGTATTGCTGACTAGGATTACGGGATGCATTACGTCTTGGATATTTTCCACCCCCAGTGCTTCGAAATGCCATGTTGACAGAAGCATAGAGAAGTTCATCTTCGTCCACTAGGATTGGTTTGGGAGTCTGAACATAATTCAAACGGTCAAAGGTGGACCGCTTGACTGACTGACAGCAGCATTTGATGACAACTTCATGATGGTAGTCGCAATGATGTTCCTGTTGTTGGACCACCACTGGACGGGATGGATTTGCAACCTTCCGCTTCTGTATTAAGAGTTTACGGAGGTCGCTAACAGGACGGGAAGAAGTTGCAGGAACGTAGTCCTTGATGATATTCGGGACATGGTTCCTGTTCCTGAGATATCATGTTCCTTGAGTGTACAAGAAAGTACTTAACTTATTGGCATAAGTGATTGGGTCTTTCACTTCAAAAATGTGTTTCTGGCGCAAGTTGGCCTTTGGCATAGGATGCTTGCGTTTTATTGAGGTTGATACTGATTGGCGCCTGTTGAGATAGGCACGCAAATCAGATAATTCTGCTCCTGGTGCATCTGTTTGAGATACCAGCAATTTTTTTTGCTTGGATCTTGAGATACGCAAGGTTGAAAGATCTTGAGGAAGTGCCAAAGGGCCTTTTCCTTTGTTCTGTCTAGCACTAGCACTAGAACATTGCTTCTCCAAGTTTAGAACTGGAGAAGAAGAGGGAATAGCCAAAAGGTTATTTTCTTTGGGTTGCGCCAGGGCAACAGAGACCATTGGCGACTTGGCAGCAAAGTGAGTGGGTTGCGCCTGGGCCACAGAAGCAGAGCACTGAACTTAAAGTGGAAAAACCCTATACTACCCTCTCTTCTTTGAATGACCCTCTCTCTTTCCTCCCTCTCTCTTCCCTACAGAAACTCAATTCCAAATCCACCTATCTCTTCCACTCCTTCTTCTCTCCCGTCGAAATTCCCCTCATCATCGTACTCCGTTGTCCTAGCAAACACCCAGGTATGAAACCGCCCTCTCTCTTCTCTCTCTTCTCTCTCTTTCGCATAAGAATTTTTTATCTACGCCGACGTATCAATTTTTTCCCTTTCTTTCAGATTTCTGTCAGTTGAAGCATCCACGAGATTCCATGGCGAACCAAACACCCAGGTACAAAATTTTTTGTTTTCCATGTTTTCCCTATAATGTATGAAATTATTCGTATTTATGTTTCGTTTTTCAGGATTTTCCATAAATTGTACACTGTAAATTATTTGTATTTCTTTAATGTATGAAAGTAATCTCTTTTAGGTTTCGTAATTACGGTTTTCCCTAAAATTGTACACTGAAATTATTTGGTTTTCCTTTAATGTATGAATTTAATCGTTTGTAGGTTACGCTTTTAGGATTTTCCCTTAATTTGTACACTGGAATCGTTTTGTTCAAACAGTGGCATGAAATTAGGGTTCCAATCTATGAAATTAGGGCACGAACAATGTTCTGAAATTAGGGTTCAGATAGTGGCATGAAATTAGGGTTCATACTGGGCTATTGTATGAGTATTTGTATGCTATTAAATTAGGGTTCAATCTATGAAATTAGGACACGAACTATGTTCTGAAATTAGGTTCAGATAGTGGCATGAAATTAGGGTTCATACTGGGCTATTATATGTGTATTTGTATGCTATTATATTGTTTGCAAAAATAAAAAATTTATTCCAAACTTGAAAAGAATCGTACAAAGTACAATGAATTCTGGGAAAGTACAACTTTAGAAATCCGATCAGAAGACGATCACTTTATCCCTGGACTATGTGACCTTGAAGACTAAAGCCTTTGGAGAATACAGCAATACTTTTTGCAAGAACTCTTGATTTCTGCTCTGATAATGATTGTAAACTCTATTTATAGAGTTCTGAAAATAACTGTTTTAGCAGTTATTCTGATGTGCGCGAGGTCGAACTGCGCGGCTTCGGGTTGCGCCAACCTCAGGTTGCACCAACTTCCATTCAATTACTCGAACGTGTACTAACTGTATTTAGACGCGTGGCATCATATGATTGAGATGCGCATGGTCGTGTACAGAGTAGTGGACACGTTTTGAGAGATTAGTGGTATGTGTGCCACGTCATCCTGCTTTAGAACATTAGTTGCTTCAACTTTGTCAGGTTGCGCGAGCTTCAGTCAATGAGTCAAACTGCGCTTGATCAGGTTGCACCTAGCATGTTACGTGTCAGTCTGTGAGGAGAGTTTGATTAGGTTACGCCTAGGTACAACTTGCAGAGCGCGCTGAACAGCTGTCATCAATGACAGCAAATCGTCTCGAACGTCACGCTTTACGGGATTCGAAGAGATTTTTTTCGTTTAACGTGTTGTCAGTTGTCAGTGCTGTCAGTTAATGATGACAATTACTGTCAGGCGCCACGTAGGTTTAGGCGCAATGTGATTAGGCGCAATCTGATATGTGGCACAACTTGCGCAGTGGCGCAACTTGATTTTTGGACTTCATAACAGTGGTGCAACTTGATTTTTTGGACGTAACTTGATTGCTGAGTAGTACAAACATGGCACAACTTGATTTTTAGGCTCTACATATATGTGTATTTGTATTGTTATATGTGAAATTAGGGTTCATTTTGAGAGAAGTTTAGTTGTTATTATATGCTAATATATGCTATTATTATGTGTATTTGAATTATATGCTATTGTATGATATTGTATGCACTTGTAGGCTATTTATAGTGTAGTTCAGTTGCTATTGTATGCTATTGTAAGCTATTTGAAGGGTATTCATATTATACATGAAGTACATGCTTAGGGTCCATTTTAAGGGTAGTTCAGTTGCTGTTGAAGTGGATCCAGACTTTATTAGTCTGTTGGATTTACCTTATAAAGTTGAAAGTAACCATTTAGAGGGAGTTTATAAGTACTACTGGATTGATGACTTGAAGAATGGGAAAACAGTGGAGCTCCTCACTGATGCTGGGTTGTTGGACATGTTTAGTAAACAACTTTCTGACAATAATGGAGAGATACACATATTCTTAGAAGAATATGGCAACCCTGCAAGTCAAGAGCAACAACCTACTGAGTTATTAACACCAAGAAAGACTCGGAGGATTAAGAAATTAGCCCACAAACCAGTTAGAAAATATGTCAAGGGTTTTCATGAGGTGCAGTTGGATCCACTACCTATTGACAGTGATTTGGACCTTCCTGAGGAGGAGTTGGATCTAATGCCCTCAAGGCTCTTCACAGGTGAATTAGATGAAGTTGCTGGAGGGTCTGACCAAGTAGCTCATACACAGACAGAGGGTGAGGAAGAATATGGCACACAGGCTGAGACACAACTTCATGGAGATGAACCCTAGGGTGAGAAAGACTTTGGCACACAGGGTGAGGAAGCAATAGACAGACAGGGTGAGGAAGGAGTCACTACAAGAAAAAACCCTTTTTACAACATTTTATCTACAACACATCCGGAAAACATTGTATAAATAGGGGGTCTTCTACAACCTTTATTATAAAAACGTTGTAAAATACCAGTACAAACAACGTTTAATATTCAAACGTTAATGCTTCTACAATAGTCATTCACAAAAGTTGTGTATTACTATCTTCAACAACATTTTATTAACAATGTAAAATTTATTAATTTTGACAACGTTTATTTATTGTTGTCAAAGTTATTAAGTTTGACAATGTTTTTAAAATATTGTAAAAATATCATGTTCAACAACGTTCATCAAATGTAGTAAGTTTTCTATCTTTCACAATATTTGTACGATGTTGTAAAAGTAATTTTATTGTACCACTTTATATAAACATTGTGTATGTATTGTTATTTTACAATGTTTAAGAAACATTGTAAAAGGATTATATTCACCAACGTTTATTAAATGTTATAAAAGGTGTGTATTTTACAATGTTTATACAGTGTTATAAATTTATCTATATTTTGCTACTATAAATAAATGTCGTGAATGTATCTATATTTTAAATATTTTAAATTGTATATCCATGTGTTTGGCCAAAAAAGAGACACACCTCGTCCATCATAAGTTACACATTTCTTACATGTGTCAGTGTGGTGTTGAATTTCTCCCCAAATTTTTTATTCCTCCCCAAAAGAAGTGTTCTTCTATTCTTTAAATTAGTTATTATTTTATATGGTGTCATTATATTCTTTAAATTAGCTTGAGTTGACAAAGAATTGTAATGGACCAAAGTAAAGTCACTTTGTTGCTAGCAACAACATGTACATATTGTGTGGCACCGACCAAACAGTTGCACACTAGGGAGCATACAAGCACTAAATATGCGAAAAATATAATAATTGATAATTATTTATGGTAGGGCCCTCCTAAAATAAATAATATATATAAGAGGACATTGAGAATTGGAATACAAAAGAGCAATACTCATCGTGAACCCTCCGTTCCTTATAACTTTTTGTTCTCGATTTACTAAATATATAAATGTCAACTTTTTGCATAATATAAAATTGTAAAGTTGGAAAAGCAAACTCCGATTTATTAAAGGAATATGTTGGTCATTAACCAGCCTAGTGTCGGACTTTAAATTTTGAGACCCTGAGGCAAACTCTAAAAATAGTGCCCTCAAACCCTAATGTTCCTACAAATTTTTTTCATGGACGATGATACAATAGTATTATCAACACAAAACTTAGAAAATAAAATAATTAATTAAATACAATATAATATCCAATAATAATATGTCATAATAAAATTCTAATGAAACTGAAAATGTACGAAACCAAAAACAAAATTAATATACTAGGCAAATAAATAAATAAAAAGTTAACAATGCTTGGGGTAGTTCATAGATAATAATAAAAAGAAAAAAAATTGTAACTTATTCTCTTGTTCAGTTACCTCCCAGAGGACCAAAAAATACACACACAAAAGAGATTGACAACAACGAAAGGGTAGAGGAGATTGAGACAGATGACGGAAGGGTAGAGGAGATTGAGAACGTCAGACTATTAGAGCGAAGGAAGGGAGAAATGATCTTGACAACGACTGCACCATTTTTTTTCTTTATTCTGATTAACTGACTTATCTCTTGGTATTCTAGTATATGACGTTTAGATAGGGCCGGCCCTGGCCCAGACAGCCAGGGCGCCTGGCCAGGCCCAAAGAGTATGAGGGCCCAAAAAAATAATTTACATATATAAAGGAAAAGTTAATTAAAAGATGATTAAAATACGTACAACACCTGTATATATATATATATATATATATATATATATATATATATATATATATATATATATATATATATATATGTAGGAAGCGGATCAAAAGCCCCCCTTAGAAAACCCCCTAAAAAATCCCTCACTCTAATTCGTAATATTAATGTTAATGTTAATATTAACATTAAATACTAAAATTAACATTAAACTTAACATTAAAATTAATATTAACATTAACATTAACATTAATATTAATATTAACATTAACATTAATATTAATATAAAAATATTAAAAAAAATTAATATTAACATTAACATTAACATTAACATTAATATTAATATTAACATTAACATTAATATTAACATTAATATTAACATTAATATTAACATTAATATTACGAATTATAGTGAGGGATTTTTTTAGGGGGTTTTCTAAGGGGGGCTTTTGATCCGCTCCCATATATATATATATATATATATATATATATATATATATATATATATATATATATATATATATATATATATATATATATATTTTAAAGAAGGTAATTGTGGCAAACGCTCCCACTGGGAATCGATCTCCTGACCACTCGGGCCGCATGCCTCACCCCTACCACTAGGCTAGAGGGTCATTGGCTACAACACGTGTGTGTGTACACACACACACACACACACATAAGGAAAAAATATATATATATATACACAAACATAAAGGTACATTTCTATGACTTGGAAATTGTGATCCTACAGGAACAAGCATCAAAGATGTAGTACTCACACACTACAAGAAAAATAGTCTTTTATAACGGTTTCAAAAATATTATTATAACGTTTTATGTAGAAACGTTATGGAGATTCATAAACACCCCTTAATATAACGGTTTGAAGGAATTTTTGTCCTATTATAACCTTTTTTTATATATAAATGTTATATATAGGCCAACGTTTTATAATGCTTTGTTGCACAACCGTTGTTAAAAGTTCCAAATTTTTTCCCAATTTCTCAGCTAGGCCCGCTCATTCTTTCATTCTTCCCGATAAAATTTTCACCTAGAAAATTTTTCCCTCTCCAACTCCCCGCTCTTTCCTCCTCTTCCTCCTCCTCCTCCTCCTCCTCCTCCTATCCTCTACTTCTCTTCCACCTCCTTCTCTACTTCATCATCACCGAAAAAGAAGACAAGAAGCAGTCAAATGCTCCAGACATCTTGTTGCCGACGACCGGAGATGAAGAGCAGGAGCAGTAGAGCTGGCCGTCCAGTCGTCTTCTTTCTTTCTAAACTGCTCACCAAATCTCCAACCTCCCCCTCCTCTGCCGGCCACGTCAAAATATCGCCACCGTCACCAACTTTAGGTTTTCATTTTATTTCGTTTTGTTTCTTGTTCTTTTCTCTCTCTATTCTAATTTAGGAATTTGGGATTTTGGATTTTCTTTTAATTTCATGAAATTATATTTAGGGATTATTAGGATGATCTCATCTTTCAGTGGACATTACAATTCCCACTCGTTGACCAAGAGAGACTTTTGATTTTTTTTTTTGGGTTAGGGTTTGTTCCTTCTTCTTCCAGCCAAAAAGAAAGAAGGAAAGATGAGCTTTCATGATCTTAAAGCAGGGGTTGCCCTCGGCTGGCCGGGTGATGAATGGTCGGGTACCGAACCCGTCCCAGGCGGCGACCTCCGACGTCTTCCAGGTCAACCTGTCTCCACCTACCAGAATAAACTCATCTAAACTAGTAAGAGTTGATCTTCTTCTTTTTCTCGTGAACTCACTACAAGAAAATACACTTTTTGGGACAAAATATTTGCAACAAAAGACATATGTGGTAAAATATTACTTAATTGCAACAAAAGATATAAACTCGTTGCAAAAGTTGGTTGTACAAATTTTAAGCAACAAATATTTAAATCATTCCAAAAGTTTCGATACAAAACATTTGGTTGGTTTCACTTTCGTTATTGCAAATTGATGGTAAAAATATTTACAACAAAAAATAATTTTTATAACAAAATTTAGGTCCGAGCTCTCTAGCCTAGTGGTATTAGAGCGGACATCCGGAGGGGCCGGCAAGGTTCGAGCCCCCCAATTGTGTGTGTGCGTGTGATTTAAAAAAAAAAAAAAAAAAAAAAAACAAAATTTAGGTATTGCAAAAAATCTTAGATTATTAAAAACAGAAAAGTTCTGTTGCACCAACTGAATATCTATTTTGCAACAATTTATTTATCTGCCAAAAGAAGAATAATTGTAGGGGTTTTATTGCAACAATTCATTTGTCTTTCAAAAAGAAAAAAAATTGGCTGCTTCCTCACGACTTTCCTTCCCTCTAATTTTTTTTTCCCTTTTCCCTCTAAATTTTTTGGTTTCCCGGTCACTATCTCCCATTTCCGTCAAATTTTTGGTTGCTTTCTCACAATTCTCCTTCTCTTTTTCCCTAAAACGATCCACTTCTCTCTCTCTCCCTCTTCCTGCTACGGTACACATCGAGTCTGACGACGACGGAAGGAATAACAAGTCGACGGAGGCGAACGACGACAGAAGGATGACACGGCAAGCCTTACGACGGTTCGATGCGTCAATGGCACAACAAGGACGGTGGTGCGACGAGGTTGATGGCGGTCTCGAGGTTCTCTTCTCTCAAACCCTAGAACCCTAATGTTAATGTCTATAAATTATGTAATTACTCTTTTGAAAGAATAAACATATATATGGATCCTCTTGATGTTAGCAAAAGTAAAGCCAATTTGAGAGTTTATGTTCAACATCAACATTGTGAGCATTCAAAGTAAACAGAAGAAATACTTCACAGGAAGAATATCTTCCGTCTTTGACTGCCCCAGATTCTAACATCTCATTTACCTGTTTCTCGATTGAAGTTTTTGTCAATATGGATGTTTGTAAGTACTTGTTAGACATGTTTTGCTACTTCTACTAGAGGAATTTTATGATCATAGTTTCTTTTTGGTGGTAACCCGTTGGGTTCTGCAAATAACTGACGATATTTATCCTGTATCAATGTTAGTCATTCCCTCTCACTTGTGTGCAAATCTGTTTGAGAATCTACACAACGCAACTGAACGATGAACATCTAGTTGTGCTGCCTCAATTCATTGAATCTCTTACCTTGTAATGCTTAAGGCATCGATGTGACATGAAACATGTAGAACTGTATTTAGTCTTCATTTAGAATGTAGTTTATATGAATGATAGACACTTGTTGTGTAGTTTGTATTTTCGAAGATGCTTGACGACTGTTTTTGAAGTAAGAAGAAATCTATGATATCATAATCTTTTAGGGTATTTAGTACTAGTGTCCGGCTAATTTGTCCAAATTTTAACATACCATGACAGACCTTTAAAAGTATCTCAAGGGAGGCAGAAGGAATCGTAGGAAATCCATATCTTTCCTTTCAACTAACATTTTTCTTGTATATGGTAACGAAAGATATTGAGAGTCAATAGACAGCCTAGAACTCACCCAGTGGGGTCTTTAATTCCAGATCTTGCACACCATATGAAGCAGCTTGACCACTGCACCAAAATAGCACCTCACAAATTAACAATCATCATCATTTGTATGCTTTCTACTAGAGATTTTCAAACTTGTTGAGGGTGCAGAAGGAGATTAAGTCTGGATGTCCAGAAAAGTAAACTACAAAGAAAATAAAATGTTGTCAAATAGGTATTAAGTCTGGATGTCCAGAAAGGAGTTTACTGTAAATATGTATTTGTTGTCAACTTTATCTTCTTTTAAATGTTGCTCTGATTTTAGGGTTTTTGTTTTTTGTATTTAGATATAGTATGCAATCATCTTTCATTTCTTTTGTTTTTGATTCAGAAATAGAAATATGGATAGGAGTTGGGTGAAGCTTACAAATAAATCATGTGGGCAATACATACAAGGAGTTGGGTGTGTTGCTGCTGCTACTGCTTTCGTTGCTGTTGATTTACATGTTTAGTTACTAAGGATGTCAAAAGTCACTGTGATATGATAAGAAATTAACTCCGAGTAGCTGAACATCAAATCTTCAATATGCTTTGGGCATCAATAACATATACAAACTTAATGTTACTTCTTTCTAGAACCAATGGACCTGTGTCGTTAGTTGCATCATTATTGAAGATGTACCTGGATATTCCTTTCTTTGGTATTTTACAGGGAAAAGACAATTTGCCTAGAAAATTGTTACAAATCATGTTTCCAATTCATACTTGTATCCTCCTACCGGATACTTTGTGAAATTCTATCTGTTACAATGGTTCCCACTTTGTTTCTAAAGTCATTTTCTAAAAACTTTCTCAATGCTGGTATGTATGAAGTCATAAAATCATTAAGGCATCCATATGCAAACTTACTAGTAGATACTGTAACTTTTACACATTATTTTAAACATTTTAAATAGTTCATTTGGAGCCGTTTTGTTCGTAGGAGTAGTGTTGAATTTAGCCATACATAGTGCTATGAAAGCATAAGTGCCATGCCAGAAGTTGTTAGACTGACTGAAGTTTTGATCATGCTGGCTGGGTGGTTGTGTAGATGAAATTAGCAAAAGGAATCATTTGTTTAATAGTGAGTAGCAGTACCGTAAGATGGGAGTGCTAGCATAGATCATTAAGCCTATATTTGTCTCCATTCTCCTCATATTTATAAACTTATTAGTTTGTGTTGCACTAATTATGGTTTGAGATGCTCCAACCTTTCAAACCAACTCGTTATAATGTTCTATTGTATTTTGTATATGTAAGACTATCTTTGTCATGAACTGGAGACATCTGAAAATAACCTACTTGCATTGTGTGGGGCTGTCCTAAACGACAAATTGGAGACGAAGAATGAAGGATATGTTCTAATAGCAACTTTATAATGTTACAACTTACAAGTAATAAGGTATGACTAGATACCTAGTAGACAAGGAGAAAAATTACGTGCCCACTCCCCAGTGATGGTATACACTGTTTACTTCGGAGAAAAATTCCCCGACACCGAAGCTCGATCATAATTGGGCAATACATTCACCACAATTGGTTTAAACTGTTAAGCCTGCAGATAATGCACACCGGAATTAGAACATGTATATTGACTTAAATCATCTAATCTATGTACAATGTCGTTTAGTGACATTTAAATTGAGTATCAATGTCGATCTATAGGTTTTGGAACGAATGCATGATTTAGTTTGAGGCTTTATTGTCAATACGATGACCACATGAATGAACTATACGGCCTAGATGCCTTAAAATATTAATCTTGTCGACAGACGTATCTTGTAGTTTATAACCATTGAAGGTTTATTACATTAGTTACATAATGCAATTAAAATGTATACACAAGTTTCTGGAGTTCAATATTCTATTTGTTTGTCCTAATATGTATGTAGTCTTCCTCCCCATCTTCTTTCTCTTCCTTGCTCTGGCTATCTCTATAGTTGTGCCCCAAATCATTGATTTGCATAACCTGTTACTGCTACTCCTCCAATGGCCGTCTTTGCATGCTTGATCACCCCCAAAATTCTCCTAATGTAATTGAATCCTTCCAAACTTCCTCTCTTTAGCCCTATGTGTGCCTTTTTTTCCTTTAGGTATATAGACAATGCAGTACTACTTTTGAAAGTGGCAAGCAATTTCAGATACCTGTAAATGTGGGAAAGGATTTAGTGAAATAACTAAACAACACTTGAACCAAATTTTAAGTTATTTGCATCTGAATTTCCTTTTATGAGAACTTAAGGGTGAAATTAAGGCTATATATTAGTGCTGGAACTGGGTGCTGTCATCTGGTGAGATTGTTGTTTTCATATGTTAGTAACTTGAATGTTTCATTAGTTGGTACGAACATAAATTATCATTTATCAGTGATTTGGCAGTGAAGTGATTCTGACTCTAACATTGGCAATTATGTTTGACATCCCAACGTTTCTTTTATTGCAATTCGAAACTAGTATATTTATCTCGGTTGAATACTAGAAATATGTAATTGTTGTCTTATTAATTGGATATTGGTTGGTTATTTTCATCAATTGATTTCTTTCTTTTTCTACTTTTGATCCAGATACTTGGTGGAAAGCTTTTGGTTGTTGCTATGGAGACCACAGAATTTTTGTAATCACAATTAGAAGTTGAACAATGTCAATTTTGTTAGACGTGAAGTTAGAGTACTTGATTTTAGAATTTTAGAACTTATTTTGTGCAATATATCAGCATTTGTATTAGCTAAGAATGTAATTGGATCCCATTAGTTTTTTAATAAAATATTTTTTTACAATAATGTGTATTACGGTTTACATCTTTCGACAAAAATTATGTACACTTGCAATAGAATGATCACTACCTAGTGATGAAAAACAATTAGAAGCATTATATTAGTTTGTTGCAACAAAAATTATCCACTTTTTGCGACAATTTTTTTATATTGAAAATACTTATTTTTTTGATTTTTTTTCATACTTTTGCAACAGTGAGAATAGTATTTGGGATGCAATTTTTGTTCCAAACAAAATTATGAAGGGACGAAAATATTTGTTGCAAATAATATTAAATGTAATGACAAATGACAAAAAAGAGACTACTGGATATATTCGTGAATCTATGGTGGGATCACATGAATGATCTTCTATCTATTTTCCAGATATATTGAACTAGTAAAGAAGCATGGTGTGGAAATTTCATATCCTGGGTTGGAACCGAACAAAGCTTAACATGACAAATGACAAAAAAGAGAGGTGACCGTGAAGTCCAAAGCACTTCAATTAGACATCATTATGCTTCTCAATTCTGTTTGAGGAAAACAAATTTGCTTGAAATGTGTTTTTAGTAGTAGTTATGTTTATAATATTTGTACATGATGACTTTTAGCTATTTAGTTAATAAGAGGGAAACTGAAGAGAGACCAGGCTAGTGTAGTAGCCCCCGTCTCCCTCCATGTGCTGCATACGAGTTCCTTTTCCTTTACCGCTATTATCACGTCTACAAGGTTTTTATCCTTGTATTTTAGCTTGACTATTCTTTTCCTTATTTGTCGTCATTCATTCACTGCTCAGATTCGTGGAGATAATAGCAACAATTTTCTCGCGAGACTCATGGTGTTGCATGTGGCATATGATTCAGGTTGTTTTTTTTCCTGTTGATACTCTTCTTGTTACTAGTTAATTTGTGTAATGTGTGAAAATGCAATGTTTGTTTGTTGTTGCAGAATGACTTGATTCATGGATGGCGTCTCAATTTTGCTCTTTAGAAATGTGTCGAGGTATCCGTATCTTATACTAGTAGGCATTCTTGATGCAAGGTATTGCATTCACCAGGTTTTTAGGAGCTAATTGTGTTGTTTTTCAACAAATAACATGCATATGAGAAAATAGGTGTCCTAGATTCTCAGTGGATTGTTCATCTGGTGGTCCCTTCACTTGGTATCAGGTATGAAGAGACTACTGGATTTTATATTTGTTCTGAATGACTTAACGATAAATACTAAAATGTTTGTTATCTTTCGTTTTTTAAATAGGGCGAAGCCGAGAACGGGAAAGCGCCTAACATGTTGCGAACTCAATGTCTAGAAGGACCCAGAATGTTTGACCTTCCCCTCATCTTATGGTATGCTATATTACCTGCCTCCTTAGTAATGTTATCAAGATTGGGCTCATAGTGTCCAAAGTGTCATGCTGGAACTTTATTTCAAATATATTGTGTAGATAAATAATAATATACATGAATCTTCCCAATAATTGGGATTAAAGGCTTTACTATTTGTATAAATGTACATCGCAAAAGAGATTGTGATAAATGTTGAAGAACTAATAAAAAATATAAATTAAACCGGAACAAAAGCAAGCAACGACTTCAGAAAATAACAATATTTAATACTGCATTGTGGTTTCTGTTATAAGTAAGCTTCATTGCAAATTTCAATGTAAACATGATTGCATGGAAACTCACAACAGAAAGCAACAATATTAGCCTAACATGGAAAAAAGTAGGGAAATTATTTATTAGTGGGTATTAGTGCACTGATAGGACTTCTTTCAATGATCTGTTATAGTAAAACTATTTTCAGTTGGTACAAAAATTATTCTGGTATCAGATTTGAACTTTATCATCTCTGTAGTTAAGTTAACCTTTGGATACTAGTTTAGATGACATGACTAGTGCATTAGTTAGGAAATGAAGGTTTATTGTTACTTCTTACATGTGACGCCATTCTTTTTTCCGAGTTTGCATTCCAACCAGATGAGGTATGTATATGTATATGTATATATATATATATATATATATATATATATATATATATATATATATATATATTGCTTAATTTCAACAACTTTTTGTTACAAAGTAGTGAAACACTAACAGCCTAACGGAGGCTCTCCGCAACCTGGTCGAGATTCGATTTATAATCACTTCTTGTCAATGTTCATTTTTTTTCATGTTACATTGCTTGAGGTCAATTAGGAAACTAAAAAAGTTGAGCAATTCGTTACTCGACAAGCTGGGGATGCTAGATTTTATGAAGTGTTAATTTCCAAGGTTTGATTTTTTCTTCTTCTTGTGTTTCCTTGCGTATGGTGATGATAACATAGCTATATTGTTTTGTCCATTAGAACATGTGTTTCTTTTGTTACATTACACTATTTCCTTTAAGCAAGTTAGATCAAATGCATCAGCTTAGGACAGGTTACCAGGTTCTTGTGAACGAACATCACTTAATCCTGCAACACAATCTTTAGGGACAAGGGAACAATTTGAGTCCAGTTTTCCAGTTACACAGTTTGGTTTGATCATGGTTTCATGATCCACAGGTGATATCTGCTCATAAAGAAGTTTTCTCACTGTCGGATTGTGCATTCTACTCTTTCTTTTATCCCTATGGTTGTCTTGCATAGACTCATGAGATTCTTCAGTCTCACTCTCCTTGAATATTTCACCTATTTTGGTGCCAATAACAGCCACATTTGATCTACAATTTTTGGTGTTTCTAATACTATCTTCTCAGTAGACTTGGTGCCAGGCATTCCGTCTCCAAAATTTGATCTACAAATTTTGCTGTAGAGACAAAATTTGACCCAATTTTGTTGTAGGAGATAACTCATCATAAAATATCTTGTCACCCAGTTTCTTGTCTGAATGTTTCTTTCTGAAGTCCATTACACATGATTGGATCTTCTTTGCAGCCCTCACTAATTGCTTCATTGGGAATGTTGATTTGTTCTCTTTTTTATTGGATCATTTTCATTTTTTTCATGGCTTTTACAATATTTAGTAAATGTTGCACTATTTAGTAAATATACTCTAGCACTCAAATTTTGTATCACATAGTAGTTTGGAACTTTTTTGTTTTTTGGCTTACATGTCAAATTTGGATGCAATATAAAGTTTGATTACAAAGATGTTACATGTGGATTCTTTAACCCTTTAAAAAAAATTCTACCATTAATGGCTGAGTTTTAAAAATAATAACTCATTAGTTTCTCTAGTTTCTTCTTGCCTATGTATCCATACATATTGAACATCTTTTTGTAAAAGTATGGATTTTGATTTTGATTTTTGCTTTTGAATGGACCATATGGTTATAGTTTGTATACCTGTTGCATATACCTGTTGCATATATATATATATATATATATATGAATGGACCACATGGTTCCATATTTGCTCTGATCAAGGCTTCAAGGCTGTTAATGACATTTCTAATATGCAGTATACTACATGTAAAAATGCAAGCTTAAGTTAGACTCGTTGTTGCCATTATATTATGTTCTATGATCTTTTCATGTATGCTCCACCTCTTCCTCTGCATCTATAATCTTGCTTTTTATTGATTGACAATGAACTTTGTTGCTGTGTTATTGCTTTAGTAACAGAGCCAGAGTTTTATAGAAAGGTTGTTTCGGTTTGCTTTAGTAGATTATGATTGGAAAAGTCTTTAAAGTTTGTTGGCACACTCCTAGAGTGAATGACTCATTAAAGAGAGAACCTTTTAGTAATAACTAGTAATTTAAATACATTGTAAAGCTGGATTATATTTTGCATCTTAGCATTTACACATGATCAAGTTCTTCGTCTTGTAATTCAATTGTTTCAGAAAAAATAGGGAGTTTTATGTTTTTCCCTTTAACATTAGTGAAGAAGGCTGGTATTTTTCACATCTCTTTCATTTCATATACCCTTAAATAAAAAAGGATTCTTTTTGTTCTTTACTACTATGTTTTGCAATAATTTAATTCCCTATGTAAAACTTACGATTATATCTTCTTTCTTCTTTTGTGCCTTCAGGAACTCCAATCAATGAATGTTGTTCCATGTTTAAAACTAACCGAAGCATAACGAGCATGGGAGTCGACTTAATACGAGTTGCGGAGTCAAGTTGGAGTAAGCATTGGTTTCAAATTTTCAAAGCTCTGAGGATTTTTTGCAATAGCATTTTGAACATGCAAATGATTGTAAAAAAGTGTTAGAGAACATTTCTTTAGCCTTCTATTGCTTTTGTAATATGTATTGTGTTCAAATTATTGTTATTTTGTTCCTTTTGCTCATTATTTGGTTCAATCTTAACTTTGTATTGTTTGAACTGATTGTTTATGCGCCTAGTGAAAATTTGAATAATATAATGTATTTGTATTAGTATAATTGTAATCAATATATTTTTATTTATAAATTATATTTTTTTTAGGCTTAATTGCACTTTGCTACCCTCAACTATTACCATTTTTCAACTTTGTACCCTAAACTATTTTTTGTAACAATTTGGTATCCAGATGTTATTTTGGACTAAAATGCTCCTACCCCTAACCCTCCCCCCCTGCACGCTCCGGCTGCCCCCCCTGCTCACTCCGCCCCCCCCCCCCCCCCCCCCCTGCTAGCTCCGCCTCCCCCCCCCCCCGCCCCCCACCCCCCCCCCCCCCCCCCTGCTCACTCCGGCCGCCCGCCCGCCCCCGCCTCTCCCCTAGGCTGCGGCAGCACGGGAGGAGGGGGGCTGGGGAGGGAGGGCGGGGCGGGAGGCGGGGCAGGGGGTGGCCGAAGGTAGCAGGGGGGGGTGGGGGGCGGGGGGGGGCGGAGCTAGCAGGGGGGGGGGGGTGGGGCGGCCAGAGCTAGCAGGGGGGGGTGGCCGGAGTGGGGAAGGGGGTGGAGGGAAGGAAGAGGGAAGGGCATTTTCGGAATTTTTGAAAAATTAGGTATCAAGTTGAAAAAAAATAATAGTTGAGGTACCAATTTGTTACGAAAAAAAGTTTATGGTATCAAGTTGAAAAGGCGGAATAGTTGAGGGTAGCAAAGTGCAATTAAGCCTTTTTTTTAAAATGGAAACATAATCCACAACGTTTTAAAACTATTGTAAGATAACATTATAACAACTTTTCTAAACATTGTAAAATTTATTTACAATACTTTTAAATCATTGTTGATGTTATAATTACAACATACAAAAATATATATTACAATGTTTGGTAAACATGATAGAATAAAATATACAACATTTGTTAAAAGTTGTATAAACTTTTTTACAATATTTTTACATTGTTGTAGAAAATCTATGTACAATGTTTATTGAACGTGGTAGATATTATTTTTACCACAGTTGCAAAATGTTAACATTATATTTACAACACTTGCAATATGTTTTAAAAGGTGTTTTTACAATACTTGCCAAATGTCGTAGAAACTTTTTTGTCAGATTTTATAAATTTTCACAATGTTTATAAATTGTTGTGTGAAGAACTTCTACAACATTTTTACAACATTCAAACAAACATTGTGGAAGATAACCCCCCTTTTACAACCCTGGATATAACAACCTTCTATTAAACGTTGTAAGAGACCTTTTACAACGTTTTTGCAACGTTGTGAAAGGGTTTTTTTCTTGTAGTGAGTAGAGGTTGAAGAAACAGATAATGAAGAGGAGTATGTACCATCAATTCCAGATGATGAAATAATGTCAAAAAATGTTCACATTCCAGAACCAGATGTGGAATAATGGGGGAAAGAAACAGAGTTCCAGAGGGAAGAGCTGCAGAGAAGAAAAATAGTTGCAATTGATGAACTTGATGATGAAGAAGAATACCAATGCTGTGACTCAACTGATTCTGAACAAGCTGGGGATGAATTTGATGACTTTTCCACTAATGATGAGATGGGTGAGGAGGAATACAGAGTTCTTGGGGTGAATGATCTCTACCTAGGCCAGCAGTAGATGAATCAAAGTGAATACAGAATGTATTTAAGGTAATATGCTATAAAGAAGAGGTTTGAAATTAAATATGTGAAGAATGAAGGGAAGAGGATATGGGGTGTGTGTCAAGAGGAAACTTGTCCATGGATGTACAGGTGAGGATCTCACCATATAAGACTACTTGTACACTGAGACAACTTAATGAAGAACACACTTGCAAGCACTCCTCGTAGCTGCATAACAAAATGGCTAATAACAAATTCATCTCTCAAGTGTTAGAAGAGGACATTAAGGCACACCACAGTTCATGGAAATCAAAAAAGCAGATGTGGGCTAAGTTTACAATGAAAGTCTCCTATTGGAATGCACACAAGGCATTATTCAGAGTGAAGGAGATGATGTTTGGGGGTTATGATGAGAGTTACAGAAAAACCCCTAAAGTTGCAAAGCAGGTATTGAGAACCAACCCTGGTAGTGTAGCTTATTGTGGGAATGTACCGGGGACAACAGAGTTTGGTTATTTATGCATAGGGTATGAGGCGAGCTTCACTGGATTCATAAAAGGGTGTAGACCTTTAGTTGGTTTAGATGGGTGTCATTTGAAAGGAAAGTATGGTAGGGTATGTTTGTCTGCAACAGCTCTAGATGGCAACAATGGGCTGTTCCCACTTGCTATTTACCTCTGCACATCAGAAAGTGAAGCTACATGGGTCCATTTTCTTAGTATGATCAAACACAAGCTGCTGCAACATCCAGGAGAGATTTCTTTCATCTCTGATAGGCAGAAAGGCCTAGGCAATGCTATTGACAGAATTCTATGGACATCCCCATAGGTTTTGCTTTAGACATTTCTACAAAAACTTTAAGTCCTACATCAATAGTAGCCTACAGATGAAGCATCTTACATGGGGTGCAGCTAGAGCCTATAGACAAGTAGACAATGCTAAGTGGATTGAAGTAATAGATCAATAATGTCCAGAGGGTCTTCAGTATTTGATGAAAGAGCACTTGAGCAGATGGTGCAGAGCATACTTTGACAAAACAACAAAGTGTGAGCATATCACCAACAATTTTTCTGAGAGCTTCAACAACTGGATAGGAGAAATTAGAGGTCAGCCAATTACAATGATTGTGGAGATGTTTCACTTGATGGTGATGAAATTGACTTATGAAAGGAAGATTACTTCTAGAGCATGGGGTGAGCATGACTTGACTCCAAGGACTATAAAGATCATTCAGCAGAGGTCAAAGCAAGTCAACAAGTATCAGGTCAATAGTGCTGATGATGGGCTGTTTTGTGTCACTAGTGTCTTCTCCATCGAGAACAGATGGAGTGTTGATATTAATGAAAAAAAATATGACTGTTGTGTTTGGGATTTAATTGGGATCCCCTGTGTGCATGCTGTTGCTGCTCTGCTACCTAGCAGGCCTACATGGTCAATGTAAGATATTTTATTCTTATAGGTTCACAAGTCAGAGTTGTTGTCTTACTTATACACTAATCAGAGTTTGTCTTACTTATACACTAATCAGAGTTTGTCTTGCTGAAGGTTCACAAGTCCCTACTATCATGCCAAAACCTACAAGAAGGCTTATGCTGGAAAGATTGTTCCTTTGCCTGAATAAAGCCTATGGGATTCTGTAAGTTTCTCTTTATTTTCATGTCCCTTTATTGTGATTCTTTATAATTTCATGTTCTAAAGGCTTCTCCTTATGGCTTCTCTTTACTTTCACTATTCTGCATGTTGCAGCCACCCTATGAGGTTGGTCCACCTGGTAGACATAGGCAACCTGGGAGACCAAAGGGTGTTAGAAGGAAGGAGGCAGATGAGGCACCAAGACCTGCCAAGAAGCAAAGGATTTGTGGGAGGTCAAGCTACCAGCTCATCATAATGCTAGAGGGTGCCAAGGAGGACCAGTTGGGGGAAACCATAAAAAACCAAGGGCACCATATCCACCAAGGCCACAAAAAGAACCAAGACCTGCAAAGCTACCAAGGAGTACCAACCATGTTTACAAGAGACCAAAGGTTTCAAGGGGAATGAGGAAGGCACCACAGCAATCAAGTGATTCCAATGCAACACCACAAGGAGTTCCAGTGGAAGATTTGATACAACATCATTTAGCCAATGTACCTGGAAGGACTAATAACATTATAGGATGTCTACCACCAAGGGGCTCAAACAATTTAGTTTTTAGACCTCCATGGAGAGTCAATAGCAGCAGCAGTAATGTGCAGCAATAGCACATTAATGTGAAGTGAACATTTTGTGCAGTGAACATTTTATGCACATTAATGGAGAGTTAATGTGAAGTGAACAATGGGTTGTGCAGTGAACATTTTGTTAGAAGGAAGGAGGCAAATGACACATTAATGTGAAGTGAACATTTTGTTAGAAGGAAGTAGGCAAATGACACATTTTGTAGATGTATTGTAACATTTTGAACATTTTGTGATGTAATCTGCAGTTAAATTGATGTAATCTACAGTTAAATTGAATATTTTGTGATATAATCTGCAGTTAAATCTCCTGTTAGTGATGTAATCTGTAGTTAAATTGAACATTTTGTGAAGTACAATGAAGTAAAATCTCCTGTTAGTGATGTAATCTGCAGTTAAATTGAACATTTTGTGAAGTACAATGACCATTTTGTAGATGTATTGTAATCTGAAGTTGTATTCTTTAACACATTTGTAATCTTTTGTAATCTGCAGTTGTAATCTTTTGTAATATGCAGTTGTAATCTTTTGTAATCTGCAGTAGAAATCTGCAGTTGATGAAATGTAATCTACAGTAGATGAAATGTAATCTGCTGTAGATGTAATCTTTTGTAATCTTTAACACAACCAACACATGTACGAGCTTTTGTAAACTGCAGTAGATGTAATCTTTTGATGTAGGAATTTCAGATTTCAACATACAAGTATTTCAGATCAAATACAAGATTTCAGATTTAAACATTACATAGCAACATTTTTTCCAAATTTTCTACACAACTCTTCTAAAGTTGTGTTCAATACAATTTGGACAGGAATTTCAGAGTTACTATCACTAGTTGTAGTCTCGTTCAACCATTGGAATACATTGTTACACTTCAGGCATTGCAAGAATCTTTTTCCCTTGCTGTGACTCCTCTTTGACATTAAGATGACTCTCCTTCCTCCACAATTTGGATTAGGGCAAATGGTTTCCCTCCAAGGACAATTTTTTTTCCAATGACCTAAGTCATCACATGTGAAACAACCTTCTCTTTGAGTTGTTGAAGATGAAATTCCATAGCTTGAACACAACAGAGTAATATCCAGCCATTGAAAATCCGAGCAGATGGGGCACTTCAAAAATTTTCGACCGGGATTGGCTTTAGTACTGGACTTCGAAACGTACCTAATCCCCTTGCAACCTCCGATCTTGCATGGTGAGCTCAAAAAAGCACATTCGTCTGCAAGATGGATGTTTATCGAGCATATTTGACATTTGTCCTAAACAAAAGAGAAAATCTCACGAATTGAGACAGAGAAACCACAAAAGCAAAGGCTTTCATATATTAAAGGGAAAAAAATAAGTCAATTTTACATTACCTGGCTTCCAGAGTCGGCCATGGAGCTCAGAGAAAGCTTCAGATTTGAAAGGGGAGAGAGATTAGGGTTTAGGTCAAAGCTGACATAAAAATAGAAGAGAGAATGCGATTCCTATTGTAGGGAAGAAGAAAGGACACTTTAGGTATTTCAAAAGTATGTTTTACTCACCTGAACTGCTTTGAGCACGTGAGGGTTATTTTGGTCACAAATTACACCTAAAAGCGGTCAACTGTTAGTCTTGGACGGAAAACGTCTTAAGTGGGGGGTGTCATACATTCATGTAAACTTGTGGGGTGCACCTTAAATAAGCGTAACAAAAGTGGGGTGCCACTCAAATTTTTGTATGATTCCTGATTCCATCTTCTGTAAAGTTTCATCCATATTTATTCTCACATAATATTTGTCATCTTCGACTACTTTGCATATGAATTATTATTTTTATCCATATTCTGTCATACAGTTGTTTATAGTATAATATGAATACATCCAGAAACTTTATTATAAATTTAAAATTTGGAGTTGCTTAGAACTAATTATAATGTATTTTGGATTTGCTGAATTTTGTATTATAAAAAAATTATATAGAGGGATGAGGGTCTAATTTTGAGACTTGTTTAGGGCCTTCAAAATGCTGGAGCCGGCCCTCGATAAGAGTATATTAGGTGTTTGGAGTTCAAGATGTAAACAAAAAAATAAAAAGTCTACATAAATTATTCTTAAAAAAATAGGATTTTGTTGCAGTTAATTTTAACTGTTTATCGATTGTGTCAGCTAGAAGTTAGGATAAGAGATACCTTGAGTTATATCATGATCCTAAACTTGTTATTATTTTGTAAATATTTTGTTTCTTCTTATGAGCATATGGCCAAACGAGATGATTAGGGAAATTCCATAATACACACTTCACAAAAATCTCTCTCTCCATTTCTCTCAAAACTCTTAGTTAAAGCTTTGTCTAAAAAAATATTTAGTCAATATTCTCACTACAACACATTATTGATATGCTCTACGGAATTTTTTTGAGATCTTAAAGAAATGAATCGACAAATATGATGAACTTGCCTTCAGCTAAGTAAGTAAAACTTATGGGTTTTTTTATCATGATGATTAACATAGATCATTGTATATTTTTTTTTTTTAGATCTAAGAAATTTCACCACCAGCCACCATGGCTGGCGAACCATAGCCAAAAATGGCTTAAAATAGAGATATAATCAATGATATGTTCATAGATTAATGTTAATTTTATTTTTTTCTTTTCTTTTCTTTTCTATGTGGATTTTATATTTTGATTAATCTATTTAGCATCATTAGCCTCGTTGTAGACGAGGCTACATGCAATGCAGGGTTCAAATAGAGGAATATGTTGAGTAAGTCAGTTGAGCATTATTGAAATTTTCAACAGAAAATGAAAGGGGTCAAATAGAACAATCGAATTTGATTTTTGGATATTCGGATATTAGCTGACCGGATGGAATATTATCCGATATCCCACTAAACTAAACGGATACGAATTCGAAGTGTCAAAAGAGATAATCGTTCGGACATCGGATCGAATTCGGATATTACAAAAAAAATCGGATACAGATACAGATATCGTTCTATCTGTACCAATAAGCATCCGTTGGCACCTCTTTGTGGAAGTTTATGTAGTCCAGAACATTGTTAATACAAGTTGATATATTTTTCAATAATTGATTAACTAAATATGTGTAAGTTTCAAACAATGTGTCTATTGGACCTTTATGAGTACTGTTTGCCAGTGCATTACTTGATACATGTATCCATATCCGGTAGATATATCTCTTGCTTATGTTATGAGAGTCCGGCTTTATGTTTCACGAAAGCACAATGGGGAGAAGCCTTGCCATTTAATCAAAAGAGACATGCCAAATGATGGAGATCCATCATTTTGAGAGCAAATCTTCATGCTGACTTCTGCAGACCTAGCTAGGATTATTCTTATATCTGATAAATAGGTTAACTACTCAAAATGTGTAGAGATTCAAAACTATGAAGAACAAAAAGAAGTCTTACTAATTATTGTATTTTACAATAGAGGCATCAAACCCATAGGAAATACAAACAATTAAAGGAGGTGCTAATTAAAATCATAATATGGCAAGTCAAACAAGGTACTATACTAGTCAGAAGAGGTGCTAATAAGAGCTATCATTTGACTTGCCATGGATTTGACAACTTTGATGCTGAGAAAGTATTTGAGGTTTCTTAAGTCTTGACTTCAAACTCAGAGACTAGTAGGAAAACTCTTATACCTCTCTCTCTTACACGACCGGACGTAGCATACTTAGTTGGGATTGTGAGTCAGTTATGCATGCTCCGCGTTCTACTCATATGCAGGCAGTTGAAAGAATTATTCGATACTTAAAGACAAATCCAGGAAAGGAACTTTTTTTTCACAAAAAACTCATAGCTCTTGTTGAATTATATTCTAATGACAGTTGGGCTAGATCAATCTATGGTAAACGCTCTATTTCTAAACGCTCTATTTCTTGCTACTGCTCGTTCGTGAGAGACAATCTTGTCACTTGGTGAAGTAAAAAAAGCAGAATTTATGTGCAAGATCAAGCATCGAAGATGAATATACATCCCTCACCCAAAGTATTGCCGAAAGAATGTGGCTGAAGAGATTGTTGCTCGAGTTGGGTCTCTCTCCTGAATAGCCCTTTCACTTATATTTTGATAACAACGCAACAATCAACATAGCAAGTGATCCAGTTCAACACATTGGACGAAATACATTGAGATTGATTGATCACCAATGAGCATCATGCTTGAATTTTCCAGGAGGAAGAGATAGCTAGTGGTTGACTTGACATCAAAAAGAGTAAATCACCCAAATGACATCAAATAAACTTCTAGCACTTTCATAAAATTTCTTGTAACACAAACTATAATTTATAGTACTACAAAGATATCTGAAAATAGTTTCTATTGCAAACCTACTTGGATAACAAATATACCTGTTGAGTCTACCAACTGCGTATGAAATGTCAGTTCTAATCTTGTTTGGAATATATAATAGTGAACCAATTATCTGAGCATATCTATGTTATTCTACTAGATCAAGTGTTTACGTAGTTTAACATTGGCATCATATGGTATAGCAGAGTAAAAAAAAGTCAAATTTGTGTAGCATTTTCTCAATAGAATGGGAAAGAGAGAATCATAGAACCATGTCAGTCTTAACTAATACCCAAAATCACATCAGCTTCTGAGTCTTTTATACCAAACTTAAATGAAAGATAAGATTCTACACTATCAATGATCTAAAGCAATGTGCCAATAAGAATGTCATTTACATACAAGTACAATAATACAATGTTATTTTCTACTCGATTTGCATACAAACATTTACCATACTCAATCACAGGGAAAACATATGAAAAAAATGACAGAGTCAAACTTCTGATGCCATTGTTCCGGAGCACGTTTAAGTGCATAGAGATTTGACAAGCTTCATGCTCTTGATTTTTGACGATGAAACCTTCATGCTAATTCATGTAGATTTCTTCATCTAACAGAAGGCTGTTTTGACATCCATCTGGTGGATAAACAAAAGAAAAGATAAATACAATCAACACACGAAGAAAAGTGATCCTAGCTACAGGGGCATATGTATCTAGGTTCATCTATTCCTTGTTTATGGGTGAAACCCTTAACTACTAGTCTAGTTTTGTATTTCTCAATAGATCCAACATGTTTTATGTTTTTTTATTGTCCGAGGGGTGTGGCCCATTGGGAACACTGGGGGCTCCCCACGCAGTGGTGCGGGTTCGAGCCCCCCTTGGGCGCTGGCTGGGTGGCTTAAGTCCACGGGCGCTCCAAGGTTGAAACGGACACAAAAAAAAAATAATAAAAGTTTTTCCTTGAAAGTCCATCCAAACCCTGTGGCCTTGCATCCAAGAGATAGGTCACTCAAAATCCAGGTTTTGTTTTGAAGAACAGAGTTCATCTCAATATTTATAGGTTCCTTCCATAAAGAAGCATCAGATGAGGACATAGCCTCTGCTAAGGTGTCCGAATCTTTTTCTACTATAGATAGGTAAAATAAAGGTCCTCATAGTCCTAGCTCTTTTACTCCTTCTGGGTTCAAGAATGATTTCGAGTTCAACATTAGTTGCAGGTGGGGCAGAGCTAGTAGAAGGTTTTTTTTTTTTTTTTGTCATTCTTCGTGATTTTTCAGGTATCATTAGTTGATGCATTCTTGTCATTCTTCTATAGTATTTCATATCTTTTTTTAGTAGTTTAGTAAAATTTGTGGATGTATACTATGGATACTTGGACACTTGACAGCTTATACATATTCGGGTTGGACCGGAGTCCGCTTGAATGCGTAGCTGGCCATTGCCACGTGGTCTGGTCCCGCGCATTTTTGGACTGGGGCGTGATAGGTTGAGGTCTTAGATTTAAAAGGAATTTATCCTCAAAGTAAACACCATCTTTAGATTGAATGCTGATGGTGTTTGAGATGCCATTAACTTGAGAATTAACCACAAGGAACTATTAGCATTGCTACCAGCAACATATCCAGTAAAGACGGTATCTATTGTCTTGGGACGTACCTTCCTTCTTTTGAGTTCCGGGATACCTACCTTAGCTAAAGACCCCATTAATGCTTCTTTTGGGTTCTCAAACATGATAAATTTGTCTGCCCTAATCTTAGCGTACATCTCATCTAGGTGATGCAACTGGGCTTTCATAGGTTTCGAATGATCCAATTTGAATTTCCAGTGGTTGGACACATCGAAGCACTCAATGCCTACAATATTTAGGTTGTAGCGTGCCTCTGATGCATCCCATAAATCCTCGCAAGTAGGATATTCTAAAAACACCTCATACAAGTTATTAGGTAAGACAATTCAATCTTAGCTTGGTTATGGTTTACAGGTCTTTGCTCTAGTTCTAGAGGTTGTAAATGCAGGAGTGGAGCCACTACCAAAATAAGGTACTTTAGCAACGCATAAAAACGTCGCTAAAATGTTCAAAAAAGTCGCTATTCAGATTTAGCGATGTTTTTAGCAACGGAAATCTTTTGTCGCGTATTTCCTAGGAAGCGGAAACATATGCCTGATTTGTATCAACGGTACTTGGATCGAAAATCGTTGATAGAATTCCCGGCTATATAGTATTTCGCGTATCAAATGCCCCCTAAAATCAAGAAGGAAGTGGAGGATAACGTGTCATCTTGATGTTCTTGATTAGTTGTTTACTTGTTTATGTAACCGGTCGAGGCTAAACTAGTTTTCCTTCAGAGTGAGAAGTTGTGAATTGGAGAGAGTGAAAATTGGAGGTATTTTTCTATAATTATATATAGTATATAGAATTAGATCTGGATATTATTGAGAATTGTCAAGAGAAGATCCAGTGGTTTAGTATCCTTAGGTTTATGTCGTAAGAGCTACATGAGGAATCCAGTGATGCTAAATGAGTTGCAAATCGGAGTCCGATAAAGACTGTTCAAAGAAACTATGCAGCTACCAAAGGTTGGGCAGTCCAATGATTGAAACCTTTGGTATCGGAAGGGTAAGGCTTGGGTTCGCAGCTTAGAGAGGAAAGTAAGTGACAAGTCCTTTGTCATGAACTTAGTGTTTTTCCTACACCTCGCTCCGTAGGGCACACAAAATTCCTCCTCGAATACTCGTGCAAGTTTTCTCTAAATTCTTAGCTAGATCACTAAGGCGATAATAAAAATTGTGGAGCAAAAAAGATAGAATGGAATATTAAAAACTTCACCATACTAGGGAGAGTTTACAAATGAGCCTCCCACTTATTTATATGACCTCAAGGGACTTACAAGAAAATTCTAGAAAGAAGAAAGTTTAGGCCTAAGATATTTTTACATGATGAGAACATTCTAGAACTTCTAGAAAGATTTCAAGGAGACTCCACCACACTATAGAGAATTTTATAAATTTCAAGAAGACTCCACCACGCTCTGGAGAATTCTAGAGGCTTTCAGGTAAATCCCTTGAGTTGATGTGTTATGCAACATTATCTCGGTGGAGTGAAAAATCTCGTGCGTAATTCCTTGCCCAAAAAAAAAAAAAGAAAAGAAAAAAAAAAAATCAAGTAGGCAACTCAAGCATCGCAAGATGAAGAAAGATACCAGGGAGAATCCCTTTTCTCTTACCCGCCGATGAATAATACATATTTTGCATCGACACGGACGCGTATACAGATAAGCACACAATACGGGCACATGATTCAAATAGGTACAATAAGTAGTCACCTATATTGCACAAATGTGGACACATTCGAGTACGAATATGATACGGATATGGAACACCATTTGTCGTGTCCGTGCAATATAGAATAGTACCATCGGGATCAATATTTCTTTTGTTTTCTTGGCCAGGTTTATATAGTTTGGTCTCTCTGAGACGATCCTTTTTCTATATGCCAAGTGTTGGTATATTTAGTATAGGAATATGTTATATTTAGTATGGAAATATGTTATGTTTAGTATAGGAATATCATGAGGACATATTTGGGATGCCAGAATATGCTACAAGATATTCCATTGGATATTCTATGATGTAAAGGCTATATAAAGCCTATGAGACTATCAATGAAATCATCTCATCAATCAATTACAACATAGTATCAGAGCCACATTTCCACAAACCCTAGCCGCCACCAAACCCTAACCTTTCTCCTCCTCCCTCTCTCTCCCTGCCACCAAAATCCTAACCCGAAGCAGCCCTCCCTTCCTCCGCGGTCGCAGCAGTCCCCCATTTTCGTGCGGTTGCTGCTACATCTGCTGCTGTCGTGGCTGCTACTGCTGCGACTGCTGCGGTTGCGGCTGCCACTATTGCCACGGTGGCACGAGCGCCAATCGCTTCCCCACATGCATTCTGCCCCACCCCCTCAGGGGGAGAAGATGAGAAGTGTTAGGCCTACGGCTCAGGGAGAGTTACTTACCTACATCAGGAGGGAGAAGCACACTGCAGGACCAGTACCTACAGTGCAAATGTTAAGTTCCTTGTCTGCGTTCGTCCCAACTCCTGAGACACCTACACCACCATCCCCTTCAGGTGATATCATTCCTCCTACTTCTCCCACACCACTATCTGTACGAAGGACCACTCGCAGCAATACGAGAAATCCTCCGAACAGATATGGTTTGGATCTTACTCAGTTTGTTTCTTATGACCATATCTCTTCTTCTCATGGAGCATTTATAGCATCTTTGGATAGTATTACTGTACCTAACAATTGGCAGGTTGCCAAGAACGATCCAAAGTGGAAAGCAGCAATGCATGAGGAGTTAGAAGCTCTTGAGAAGAATCACACTTGGGATCTGGTGAGACTGCCGGAGGGGAAGAGAGCAGTCGGATGCAAGTGGGTTTTCACCGTGAAGCAGAACCCAGATGGACAGGTTGAGCGCTACAAAGCTCGACTAGTGGCGAAAGGATATAGTCAGACATATAGCATCAACTACGATGAGACCTTTGCACCAGTTGCAAAGATGAGCACCGTTAGGACCCTGATCACTTTGGCAGTGAATGATGGATGTAAGCTACATCAACTGAACGTGAAGAATTCATTTCTTCACGGAGATCTAGTGGAGGAGGTTTACATGGATATACCACCATGATTTGGCACAAATCAGACATCAGACAAGGTCTGCAGATTGAAAAAGTCTCTTTATGGACTGAAGCAATCTCCTTGAGCGTGGTTTGACAGATTCAGGAGAGCGATGATAGGGATGGAATATCAGCAAATTAATGCTGATCACACTGTATTCTTCAGAAGGAGTGGAGACCACATCACCATACTTGCGGTGTATGCCGACGACATTATTATCACGGGAGATGATGAGCAGGAGATCGTCCGACTCAAAGGAAAGCTTGGCAAGGAGTTTGAGGTGAAGGACCTTGGTCTTCTTCGCTACTTCCTTAGAATTGAGATCGCTCGAGGCGCAGAGGGGATTGTTCCCTTTCAGAGAAAGTATGCACTGGACCTTCTCACAGAGACATAGATGTTGGGATACAAACCTGCAGCGACGCCAATCGATCAGAGGTTCAAGCTGAACGCTGAGGCTGGAGAACCAGTTGACCGGGATAGATACCAGAGACTGATGGGCAAGCTGATCTATTTGAGCTACACACGTCCAGATATATGCTTTGCAGTTAGTGTGGTGAGCCGCTACATGCATGACCCACTGAAGGATCATATGGACGCAGTATACCAGATTCTGAGATACTTAAAGGGTGCCCCCGGGAAGGGACTGATGTTCAGAAAGAATAATCACATGGACATCGAGGGCTACTGCGATTCTGACTGGACTAGTTGTGCTGACGACAGGAGGTCTACCTCGGAATACTGCATATTTTTAGGAGGCAACTTGGTCTCTTGGAGGAGTAAGAAGCAGTCAGTGGTAGTTAGATCGACAGCTGAAGCGGAGTACAGAGCTATGCTTTGGGAGTTGCAGAGCTGCTTTGGTTGAATAATATGCTGGTGGAGCTGAAGCTGGATCAAGGAGCCAAGATGAAGCTGAGGTGTGACAACCAGTCAACTATTAGTATTGCCAACAATCCAGTACAACATAACAGGATCAAACACATCGAGATTGATAGGTTCTTCATCAAGGAGAAGTTGGTTAGTGGACTACTGGAGCTAGGCCACGTTCCAACCAAGCATCAGGTAGCAGACGGACTGACCAAGGGACTTAGCTCTGTGAGCATGATTAGAGGATGTGACAAGATGGGCTTGGTGAATATCTTTCATCCATCTTGAGGGGGAGTGTTGGTATATTTAGTATAGGAATATGTTATATTTAGTATGGAAATATGTTATGTTTAGTATGGGAATATCTTGAGGACATATTTGGGATGCCAGAATGTGTCACAGGATATTCTATTGAATATTCCATGATGTAAATGCTATATAAAGTCTGTGAGACTATCAATGAAATCATCTCATCAATCAATTACAACACCAAGAAATCTTAGGTTATTCTGCCATTAGTTTGTTATGTTCTAATGGTTTTTTAGCTTTGGTTTTAAGGTTTTTCTAATGCACTTGAGATAAATCAATGGGATACATTTCCCATGTGTTTCATTAAAGATAATAAAATATGTCCCAATTACTAAAGAAGATTACTCCGACAACTGATGAAAATTAAAAACAAGTCTACAGACTCCAACAAAACTGGGACATATAACTCTCTGTTGAGTGACAACCTGGCCACAGCTAGAAGCTATAGGAGTGGTGGACTAGACAGGGCTCCTTGTCCGGAGGTTTGATTGTCCTAGTCGGAACTAATTTTGGTTGCTCCTTGCCTTTGACTCCAAAAAAAAATGATACTGTGTTCGGGAGTGTTTGTTCATGTATTTGACAGCGAGTGAGCTCGGATTTCGAGTTTCACTCATGATCCTTGAGCTACTTGAGACCTTTTCAATGTTAACTCAAACTACGGACATGAAAGATTGCCTGTTCAACTGACAAGAAGGATTTTGGGTAGACCGCAAAGGTTATACTGACTGAGATCTGGAGACTTACAAGCCTGGGAGCTTGTCCTAATCAGAGGAGTTGTCCAAACCCGATGACTTGTCTGATTTACCCCAGAACCGACCCTGGGACTGGATGCACGTCAACAACTTGAAGTATCCTTCGTCATCAGTAAGACTCGGCCCGAAAGTCCATTGTAGGAGAAAAATATACCATTAAAGAGGAAAGAGAAGACAAAGTAGACATCCGAGTCATGCTCATTGCCCATGCGCTCTTTACTACTTTTCTTATTGATGAATTGAGCTCACCAGCCCTGCTTTTGATAGGGGAGAAAAAAGCTGTTGGATTGATATTTTATATTTTGGTCTCCACAAGCTTCATTCCAGTCTATGATGAATAAACTTAACTGAAGAATGTTGGTTGTAGATGGAATATCACTCTATCTACCTAAGACCCTTTCATGATGATGTGCTAAATTGGTGTTGTTCTCATGAACGTATTTGAGCATATACAAGTTGTACGATTCAAAAAGTTTTAACCTCCGTATATATAACTAATGTGCCATTTTTAGATTTAAATATCCCTATTTTTAGGTACTATAATAACATGGCTCTTAGAATATCATTACAATATCCTTTTTTAAAGGTTAAAAAAAAAATTCTTTTTTAGTATTTACACAAATTTCTTAGAATGTCAGAAATGATCATGATTGCTCTTTACTACTCTGTCGATAGTTGCTTGCTCAAGAAACTTAATTTTAGTAATATGAAACTCTTATTATTATTTTAGACAAATATTAATGGTACTATAACAATTATTAGGGACAACACACTCTGCAGATATATCCATGATTGTCAAAAAAAATTGCAGTCCTTGCTATGCCAAAATTTGGCAGTCCTAATTTTAAAATTTTGACAGTCATATCTTTTTCAGAACTGCCAAAATTTTGACCGTTCTGTTTATGCACGAGGCTTCTAGAATTTTGACAATTCTATAACTTCCAAAAGTATATTGTTTCTTAGTAATTGTTAGTGCCCTTAACATTTATCTTATTTTTAATGTAAGTCTCAAGTAACTTGAACTTGAAGTTGAACATTTCTTTTAAGAAATATATGGTACACCTCATGTGAGAGAGAGAGAGTGCTTTACAAAAAGGAAAAGAGAGATGTCATGTGTGGTTTGTTTAGTGAAGGTAAATGTTCTGGAAACACATGGTAAAGCGCCAATTGTTTTGGGGGTTCGGCTTCATAGGTATGCCACTTGTTTCAGGTATCTAAACGAGCACAATTATATTCCTCTTGTTTGGATTGGTTTTAGCTGCATCATTGTGATGAATTTTCTTTAAATCTAATTGGATGTCACTCTCAACCTATCAGTAGCTATTCAAGGTGTATCAATACCTTCTTTTATTTTCTTTTCTTATTCGAAAATGGTAAATTTTATTGAAAACCAAAAGCTGGCATTACAGAACTATTATTCCAACCAAGAGACAAAATAGGATATCTATATCAGTTTATATTTTTCTTTGTACAATAATTATACTGATAGCTAGGCCCTCAAAGATGCGTTGGTTTCGTTCTCTCTAGACATGCCAATACTTTTTTTTTATAACGCTTATGTGAGATTATAATGAAGAATTTCTATTATAGTTCATCATCATCCAATGTGATGACGAGTTGACAATGTTTTTATGGCCAGTCCCTTATCCTTTCATCGAGGCAGGGGTTGTCCTATTCGGAGCTGATTTTGATTGTCCCTTGTCTCTTATTGTGGGTCAGTCTTGGGAGGTCATCTGTAACCCTGACCTCTTGCGGAGTCATAATGAGTCTTGGGAGTTGTCCTAGTCGAAAGAGGTTATCCAAGTCTGAAGTTTTATCATACTTACCTCTGGGCCGGCCGTGCCCATCAGAATAAAATTGGTTATGGAGTAGAATAAAGCTACGTAATTTTTTATTTTTTTTGACAAATCCTTTATCACCAGTTGTCGACCTGTTGTTGACCCGTAAAAAGAACAGTGTCAGATGATAATTATATTATAGTTGGGTCTGATTAAGGAAACCAAACTGGAGTCTGGATGTCACTCACATAGGGGTGGCGATTTTGCCCTCATACCCTCTACCCTAGCCGGGTACCCTGCACCCTCAGGTGCCCACGGGTACCCTCTACCCTTCGAGGGCATGCCCTACCCTTACCCTCTTGGAATTAGGGTAGGGTAAGGGTTTTATTCTGTTACCCTAGTGCAATTACCCGGGTACCCGCCCTACCCGTCCTACCCTCTGCCCTGTAACCCTACCCTGAACCCTACCCTACCCTGAATCACTACCCTACCCACTACCCGTTAACCCTAACCCTTTAAAACCCTCGACCATACCCTTCTCCCAACCCGCTTTGTAATTTTGTATAGTCCCACTGCCATAGTATTACTACTACTTGTAGTTTTTTGTAATTAGTACTTAGGATTAGGAGAACTACATGGTGCTTGATCCTAAGGAGTCAGGTCTAGCCCCCTCCTTGGGTATGTAGGCAGCCCAGGTTCTACTATATAACTGGGTTCAGCGCCTTTAGTAAAAAAAAAATATTCTCCCTGTTATTTCTTGTTAAGTTGTTATAATTTTTGAATGCTGTCAAAATCTGAAAAAAATGAAATGGAAAGAAAAAATATTCCCCCCCTGTTTACTAGCAAAAAATTTGATTTTCAAAGTTAAAAAAATGAAATGGCAAGGGTAATACCCTTACCCTCCCTACCCTGACCCTCAGCTACCCTGTAAGGGTAAAGGGCAAGGACGGGTAATGGGTATTGGTTTTTGTGAAGAGGGCTACCCTACCCTATCCTCATGACTCCCCTAGGGTATCAAAAAAAGATCAATACCCTACCCTACCCTGCCCTCTTCCTGCCCTTACCCTACCCTACCCTACCCATCACCAGCCCTACACTCACAGTTTATCTGTACTAGGCTAGTAGCCATGCTAGATTAATTGTTAATGGCATCCTTTTGTGGCATGCATACAACGCTAAAGTGTGGTACTTTTAACTAAAAAAAAAAGAATGAAAAAGTTAATTACATAAACTGATGTGGTTATGGTCTACTGTTTGCTAAGGTAAATGGAGGTAGTGTTAGGTTGTGTGGGGCCTAATTGTCTGGACCTTTCCAGTTTGATCGCTTAAAAGACTGAATTGTTTAGTCCAATGACCGCGGATCGACCTTGCGATAAGAGGACGCATGGGTGTTCGGGAGTGGTGGCCACCGAATTTTTTTTCTCTCCCAAGGGTATGCTTGGTATTTTGTTGGAGTCAAGCCTGGGAGGACAGAGTTCGGTCCAAATTCGGTCCCTGGTCGAGATCGGACCGAACTCGGTGTGATTTGTTCCAGAGCCGTTTTGTGAGGTTTGGACCGAACTCGGGCCGAGTTCGGTTCGACGGTGACTGAACGGATTTTGGAAGTTTTAGGTTATATTTTACATTGTTGGATGCTGATGGATGGTTAGACCTAATGATGGACTACTTTTAGGATTTTCTAACCCTAAAATTAGATTTTTTACCCTATTTATATGAGGTGAGGGTGGAGATACAAAGTATAGCACAAAAGTTGATATTCGGAATGCTCGTCCACAAGAGATCTAAGATAAAGTCCACACATAGAAGACAGAAGGAAGGAGGAGATCCGATCGAGGAGTCGTCAATTTCGGTTAGAAAGATTGTTATGGTTTGATTAGTGATTTATTAATTGTAATCTCTATTATTAATTTTTTTGCCAATTTTTTAATTTTATCTAAGTTATATAGATTGAAATTTGTCTATGTGAAATAGTCACCGTCATATACTTGTCTTTATCTGTGTTAAGTGTTCGTTAAACGGAGGCTGGCTATTTCAGGTGGATTGGCCTAAGTTTTCGCTGCGACAACGTCTCAGACATCATATCGAAACGCTTGTAGGCGCGTGTTCGATTCCCAACATATTTCAACTATAATTAAGTCAGTCCTAACATAATGTGCCTATAAAAGAAGTATTAGGGTGCAGCTTGTACAATCTTAAGAATATATTGGAAATTTTGTCTGCAGGGGAATGTAGTTTTTGGATTTGAGAAATGAACCACCTTAAATTCTGTGTGTTATTGTGCATTTTATTTTCTCCTTGTTTATTGCTTTTCTTTATGTGCAACAAAGGGGATCAGAAACCCCTATAAGTAGTACCTTATATTTTGGTAAAACAATCTCTTTTTGCATTAATTCCAAAATTAATTGCATAGTGTTTACTTTTGGAGAGTAATTGATTGCGTACTTGGTGCTACAGGTAAACCAATTTTCTGATGAAGAATATAGTAAAAAAAAAAAAAAAAAATCAGTGTTTGGGAAAAAAAAATCTGATCAAGGAAAAACAAGCTTCAGAAATCTCTACAATGGAGAATTTACTATTTGAAAGTAAGTCCCATTATTATGCTTAGTTTTAAGAATCTGTTGGGAGGATATGATAAGAAGGTTGTTTCTGTCATTTTAAGGACCATATACAAATACTAGAAAATAGTCTCTCTTTTTAACTACTATAAAAAAGTATATTTTCTGACATTCTAAGGGCAATCAGTTTCTAAAAAATAAGGAGGCATAAATCTAAAAATAGAGATTCCACATTACTAATACATACGGAAGTTAAATTTTTTGGAACCCTTCCGATTTTTGGGGCACTGTGAGATCACACAACTTGTACATTCTCGGAAATGGCCATGTATGCAACTGTCGTATTCAAGTTCTATCCATTGTTACCTGCAATTCTCCAAAATGTGGGAACAAACTCGGTGGTTCTGTGGCAGTTTCAGTCTTACTTCAGCCTTTGAGTACATAAGTATCTGCGTTTATAACTTAATTTCTAACACTAGGACCCCGTTTGGTTCACTGTAATGTAATCGTAATTGTAATGTAATCAAAATTTTTTTTTTTTCATTTGATTACATTGCGATTATGATTACGTTACAGTGAACCAAACGAGGCCTAGATTGTCAATCCATTTTATGATGTGTCCATCAGACAATGTCAAGTGAAAAAATTAGTGTGCAATATAAACATAGATGCTACTTGGGAAGATCAACACTGATTGGTTTTATTTGATTGTTTTAAGAAGAATCAAAAGTTGCCCAGGCAGCTAGGAAGGATGAACTTTCATGAAAAGTTAAGATTTTTTCTTTCTTTTAATGAGTTGGGAAAGACTCAGCTGTAATGATCCGCTTCGTCCAAGCGGAACGCCGATTCAAACGGCAAGTGCAACGACTCAAACGAGCCGTCGATCCGAAGAGTTGGCATCGACCTGATGAAGAATCGATGCAAGACTTACATTGGCCCATCGAAGATGAATCCAGACTTAGACTTTCAAAGGCGCGCTCGGAGTATCGCTCGGCCGATGCGAACATCGCTAAGGTGGGTGGCTCCGATGAACCCGTCTTTGCTTAGCCTAGACACATAACAATACAGACACTATTGCTAGAATCGCTATGCGATAACACCGCGTATGCTAATAAATGACTCAACGCACCTAGCTAAGGGAATAATCCCATCTTGTATGCTTGTTTAGAACATGGAAAAGAACTCGGAAAATATAGGGACTCTCGTACCGCACTCCACGCTCGTGCTAAGGCACAAGCTTACATTCAAGTTTCCTATGCGTTCAACAATGAATAATGAATGGTTTACAACAATGAAATGGAAGACTATCGACATAGTCGTTCTGAGTAGAATATAGCAACATTGGAAGACTTCAGGACCGATGGGTCGCCAAGGCGACTTCCGCACGGGGAGTTGCATAATGTATGAATGAATGAACGAATAAGTGAATGAATGGATCAACGAATGAATGAATGAATATGAGAATGAATGAATATGTGAATGAATCAATGAACGAACGAACAAGTGAAATAAAGAATGAATAAGATAAGAAAGAAAGGAATGGTTAGCGACATGTATGACGGGGACGTGCATCGGGGCTCCCTACCCGCGCTGTACGGCCGCCGCCGCCAACCTGGTCGATAACGCATTATGGCTAAGGGTTAGCCTAAGGCTCAGAGACAGCCGTTAAATTAAAATAAAAGTCAATACGAATTGGTCGTTGACAATCCCATCGTATACGGGAGGTAGGCAGAATAAGGGATTCCGCGGCACGATCAAAGGGAGGCATCGTGGCCGGCATAGGCGAAATCAAAATGGCTTACGGTGCTGGCCTGGGTGCGGGCTTGGCCACCCAGGAGACGTAAGGCCGGGTATTTCAAGAGACTATCAAGGTGTACCAGTCATCACACTATGATAGGTGAGAATACCAAGGAAGAATATATCCAAATTGGCTTGTGATGCCAGCGACCGGTGCATATAGATTAAGTGGACTTTGCTGGTTGTAATCTACGTGCAAGTCCTTGCATTGAAACAAAGTAGTCTAAGTTAACTGAATGAAGCGCCTTCTGAACAGGAGTGAAATGTAACACACCAAATGATAAAGAGTACTTTATGCAAATGAGTTAGAGAACATGCCTACGACGTGCTAGAATCTGAGGCAGGGACACGCCTTCGATACTGAATGTTCACATGAATTACGTTAAGTTGTTATATATGAATTGTTGACTAACTTGGTTTACTTTGGACAGGGAAGATCGGATGGTAAGTATGGGTAAGTCGTGCATATATTTCCATGCAAACACTTGGAATCGGTAACACGAGATAGGTTTTAAAATATGCCATAAAACTGACCCTAAGGCAAGATTAGAAAGACAATGAATGATAGACGGTGCACAAAAGTAAATAGAACGTGTTTGTTAATGATAGCATTGTGGGCGAGCTAGCCTCCCCACCAGTGCATAACAATGTACTGATAACCCCACAGATTGCTTGCAGAAAGCAGGAGACGTCGTCGGGTGTGGAGCTTCCCTTGAACGTGCTAAGGCGCGGAGCTAACTCTGGGGCCTTGGAGTGTTGTAAGGAACTGAAGCACCATATACAGGACATAATGTATCAAAACATCGCCATAAATTATTCCATGTTGTAAGCCACTTGACACGCCTTTTATGTTTCAGAGAGAGAGAGCTTGAGAGACTTGTAAACTCGGCCTAGCGCCACTTGTAAACTTCTTGAAAGTCAATAAAGAGTTTGAATTCGCTTTAATTTGTGTTCATTTACTTTTCGCTACAAATGGGGACACTCTGTGCGACTCTGTGGCCTAGCTTAAATCGGTCGTTTATGGACTTAGCCTTGAACGGACGCAACCTAGGCCCGTGCGACATCATGCCTTAGTAAGGATGATCGCTCCTACGGGAGCAGGATATGACAGATTGGTATCAGAGTACGGCTTTACGTCATTGGACTTCATTTCGATTCTTTCAGTTTTGAAAGCTCATTTTGAAACAAAAAAAGTATACTCTCTCTTTCGTTGTGCCTTGGGATGTTTCATACAATAAGTCTAATACTTTCAAAAGCTCGTACGAGTACTCGGTTGAACGGGATCGATAGGCGAAGGCCTTTGTGCCAAAACCGCGATGGACTTGAGTTGTAAGGAACAAATGCTAAAAGTTAGCAAACGCAGTGCATGCTTGAATAATCTTACGCTGACAACAGCGAACGAGTACACGAGACCGAAGTATAGTTCGAACGGGATGGTTATACACACAGCCTTTGGCTAAGTGGTGTTGAGTGTCGCGTACCTGGACCTTCTGGTGCGAACGAGTTTGCGAGCGAGATCGACTATCGCTCAGACGAGAATAAGTGAGGCTTAGAATGTATCTCGATAGAGATGCTACTTGACCAACGCTAAAACAAACACGAAAAATGGTTCTTAGACTTTGAGGAATGGGCGAACGCGCGATTGAACATATCGGTTGGGAATCGAATAACCTTTTGAGGATTTGTAGAATGACTTGACCCCGAGTGGTGTTTGTGATAGCTTCGAAGAAGAATAAGAGCGAGTGTCGACGACTAGTCGAGTGGCTCAAACCCTGAGTGGTGTATGGACGACATAGAAATTGTTCGAACGAGACTAAAAGATTTACGGATGGTACGAGTATGTCGACAAGCGATTATATCGTGCAAAGCCTTAGAACGAGTAACGCTTAGTTGGTTGCAACTTTGAGAGTCTCAAACGAGATATTGTTCGAACGAATTATGAATGTGTAGTGCAAGTACAAAACAAGTTGAATAGAGAGTCAGAACGATGAAACGAATGGAGGTCTTGGTCGAGGAAACATAGAAGATCGTGCATGCGAATTTGAATTTAGCCGAATAGATTGAAACTTGAGTTAACGTAAAATACCTATGGGCGAGATCGAAGATAGCACGATCGAAAAATAGCGTGCATAGAAAACGTTGGTTTGAAGATACGAGAATGACTAAGGATTTGGAATAGATGTTGCTCAACAACGAGTTAGCACGAGATAATGCAAATTGAGGAATTAAGTTGCATGACTCGAAATTCATTACAAAAGGAAGATCGTCAGGTTATGTACATCATCGATGGTATTGAGGCGTATCATAGATTGATGTACAATAACTCGGGGGTACTCTGATTCGACGAATGATGATCGTGTTAGAAGCCAATGTGTTAAAGGATGCTATGTTGGGGAGTGACTTGATTGCTCGGTGATAACCACGACGATAATGATCTTGTCTTGCGCGAGCGCAACTCCAGCAATGAATTCCGCGTGAGCGTTGGCATGGTGATTCATGTCCAACGGGAATGATCGAACTCGAAATACCTTGACATGTCAATTTTGATCGCTTCGACTTGTGGTTTGAAGCGAAGGCGGATTTGAGGATTGATCGGACTTATGATTGAAAAGACAAAGTAAAGTTGAGGATTGAGTAGACCCAATATGCGTACCGAAAATGTGTAAGTCTACACTCAACGCAAGAGTTACGTCCCGATGAGGACGATTATTCTGCGAGAATATTGACATGGTGATTCATGTCCGCCGTGGATAATCAGACTTGCGTGAGATCGGGGCACAACATATTGCAATGCTAGACGACCTTGTGATCGACAACGTGGATTGGATAGGATGGATAGGTGAATTGTATCAAAACATACTTGAAGAGATAGACTACGATAATTGCTAGTGTGGACATACGATAATAACATGTCGAGAATTTGGTTGAGGATAACCTATCGTAGGATGACTTTCCTAAACAAGCTCGGACTTGGAGCGGAGAATGTCTCGATGTGAATAGGGCGAACACTACTTGATGATTAGAAATTTGAGTGAAACAAGCTTGGGTAGAAAACCCCGTACGTACGAACAAAATGGTTTGACCATAGGATTTGGGGCGAGCATCGTGCAATGACTTTGAACAATGAACCGATAACTTGACTTGTACCTATGACCTTGTGAGCTGACCTAGCGGATAGACGGACAACCCTATACCGTATGATTGAACCTGTGTGATTGACATTACAGTATCGTCTGGACGGACGATAGACTTGGGACAACAAGACTTAGAGTAGGAAGGGGAACTGGGAGTGTGCATGAACGACAACGAGATTAGCCTCAAACGAAGTGTATGAATGAAATGGATGATGCGCAAGTAAAGTTGGGATAACGAATTGAATCATAGATAGGAAGACGTACTCGATGATAGTGCAATACTTGGTCTCGAATCGGACGGGAAGTACTTAGACTTGGTCGACTCCGCTAAGAAGAAATCATATTGATTTCGTAGACAAGAACGCTTGAGAAACGAATCGGATCATCTCGAGGATCGAGATAAACGATAGTGAGACGCACATGAGTTTGATTTTAATCGAGGTTAGTAAAACGATCGACAAATCAAAACTATCACGAGTATCTTGTCCCACTTTCCTAATCGCTAAGCTTGGTTGAAATGTACATATTCGGGGGACGCCTTGAATATGTGCACGATCCAAACTCAGCGATATGATAAACTCGAATGCAGCTGCAAGTGGGTGTTGAGATGCGCATGAATGAATGAGTGAGTTTGCCTCAGCCTACGACTCTCGTATTTGATGAATTACAACGCACCTCGTATGACCATTACAGTCTCATGACATGAAGAAATAGCAACCAAGTTGAAGAAACACGTCAATTGAATAATTACCATCAACTCTAAAATGAATGAAAAGTCATTCAATAAAATCGACCAAACGTATGCGATACGGAACTTGGAAAGGTATCGAGTGTAGTTCGGTGCCATCGAACAATAAAGCCATTCTATAGGAATTGTCTAAGATACGTACACGACATGAGTTAAGGAACGGTAGGATGACCTGCACTCAGGAAGTCTCGAGGACGAGACTTATTTTGAGTGGTGTATTATGTAATGACCCGCTCCGTCCTAGCGGAACGTCGATTCAAACGGCAAGTGCAACGACTCAAACGAGCCGTCGACCTGAAGAGTTGGCATCGACCTGATGAAGAATCGATACAAGACTTATATTGGCCCATTGAAGATGAATCCAGACTTAGACTTTCAAAGGTGCGCTCGGAGTATCGCTCGGCCGATGCGAACATCGCTAAGGTGGGTGGCTCCGATGAACCCGTCTTTGCTTAGCCTAGACATAACAATACGGACACTATTGCTAGAATTGCTAGGAGATAACACCGCGCATGCTAATAAATGACTCAACGCACCTAGCTAAGGGAATAATCCCATCTTGTATGCTTGTTTAGAACATGGAAAAGAACTCGAAAAATATAGGGACTCTCGCATCGCACTCCACGCTCGTGCTAAGGCACAAGCTTACATTCAAGTTCCCTATGCGTTCAACAATGAAACAATGAATGGTTTACAACAATGAAACGGAAGACTATCGACATAGTCGTTCCGAGTAGAATATAGCAACATTGGAAGACTTCGGGACCGATGGGTCGCCAAGGCGACTCCCGCACGGGGAGTTGCATAATGTATGAATGAACGAATAAGTGAATGAATGAATCAACGAATGAATGAATGAATATGAGAATGAATGAATATGTGAATGAATCAATGAACGAATGAACAAGTGAAATAAAGAATGAATAAGATAAGAAAAAAAGGAATGGTTAGCGACAGGTATGACGGAAACGTGCATCGGGGCTTGCTACCCGCGCTGCACGGACGCCGCCGCCAACCTAGTCGATAACGCATTATGGCTAAGGGTTAGCCTAAGGCTCAGAGACAGTCGTTAAGTTAAAATGACAAGTCAATACGAAATGGTCGTGGACAATTCCATCATATACGGGAGGTAGGCAGAATAAGGGATTCCGCGGCACGATCAAAGGGAGGCATCGTGGTCGGCCTAGGCGGAATCAAAATGGCTTACGGTGCTGGCCTGGGTACGGGCTTGGCCACCCAAGAGACGTAAGGCCGAGTATTTCAAGAGACTATCAAGGTGTACCAGCCATCACGCTATGATAGATGAGAATACCAAAGGAGAATATGTCCAAATTGGCTTATGATGCCAGCGACCGGTGTATATAGATTAAGTGGGCTTTGCTGGTGGCAATCCACGTACAAGTCCTTGCATTAAAACAAAGTAGTCTAAGTTAACTGAATGAAGCACCTTCTGAACAGGCTTGAAATGTAACACACCAAATGATAAAGAGTACTTTATGCAAATGAGTTAGAGAACATGCCTACGATGTGCTAGAATCTGAGGCAGGGACACGCCCTCGACACTGAATGTTCACATGAATTACGTTAAGTTGTTATGTATAAATTGTTGACTAACTTAGTTTACTTTGGACAGGAAAGATCGGACGGTAAGTATGGGTAAATCGTGCATGTATTTCCATGCAAACACTTGGAATCGGTAACACGAGATAGGTTATAAAATATGCCATGAAACTGACCCTAAGACAAGATTAGAAAGACAATGAATGATAGACGGTGCAGAAAAGTAAATAGAACGTGTTTGGTAATGATAGCATTGTGGGCGAGCTAGCCTCCCCACCAGTGCATAACAATGTACTGATAACCCCACAGATTGCTTGCAGGAAGCAGGAGACGTCGCCGGGTGCGGAGCTTCCCTCGAACGTGCTAAGGTGCGGAGCTAACTCTGGGGCCTTAGAACGTTGCAATAGCTGAAGCACCATATACAGGACATAATGTATCAGAACATCGCCATGAATCATTCCATGTTGTAAGCCACTTGGTACGCCTTTTATGTTTTAAAGAGAGAGGGAGCTTGAGAGACTTGTAAATTCGGCCTAGCACCACTTGTAAACTTCTTGAAAGTCAATAAAGAGTTTGAATTCGCTTCAATTTGTGTTCATTTACTTTCTGCTGCAAATGGGGATACTCTGTGCGACTCTGTGGCCTAGCTCAAATCGGTCGTTTATGGACTTAGCCTTGTACGGGCGCAACCTAGGCCCGTGCGGCATCACGCCTTAGCGAGGACGATCGCTCCTACGGGAGCGGGGTGTGACATCAGCTGTTCATCTGATACTGTCATGCCCCAGAACCAGAATACTGGAGGGCGGGGGACAGACACAGCCAGCTACGTATATTAAAGTGAATTCCACCTCGATATACGGTTGTCTAGATACATGAGGGTTTAACTATAAGCCAATAGTCTCTTAAGGTCAAGAACAAGCCTAGTGTCTCAATCTCAAGCAAGCAAGTAAATTTAACAATATGGTAGATAATAAGACATATAAAGTAAGGCGTCCCATACATTACATATTCAGATGATCATGAAGCTAGTCATACAAAATGTGAAGACTAGCAAGATTTTTAGTCATACATGATCAACCCTAGGATGCGTCAATAATGTTACAGCCCATAGGCAGACAGTAAGTAAAATTTCAAACGAGCTAACACTTGCTCGGCGGCTAAACGCCTCAAATTGGTATTTTACAAGAGAGTGGAAGAGCAAAATAAGAACCCACTCGTTGCCAGGGTTGCACCTAGTGGTCATCATATGGCTGAAAAGCTGGAGGATCCTCGGGTCCTACTCCGAAATCTGGCCATACAAGGACCGGGGTTGTAACCCTTCACCTGAACAAAGCTTAGTCTCCAACCAATTGTCAACAAGAGTAAAGCATGAACAAGCATGTGCTGAAATAATCATAGACTGGCATTGCTTAGACAAGACTAGACTGGACAACATCCATCAATCACGGCCAAGCAAAGAGTACGACTTGATACTTTAACTAGCTAGGGTTATCACAAGCCTAGTTACTAGCAAGATGCAATAAGATGTTCCAGCAGTCACAGGCCCTGCAGCTATCCAGGTTATCCAGGCGAGATTGATTATCAAAGTCATCCAGAATTATTAGATGGCTTAGAGTGCAACACATAACAATGTGCCTTGTACTTGTTTCATGAAGTTCTCCATATGACAGTGGGCTGGAAATGTGCCATACTCGACGTCAGGCTACAAGTCCCTCAGGTGTGGCCGGGAAAATGGGATCGCTTGTAACTGTAAACATCTCTCTATATGAACTACTTGATCAATCTAGTCATTAACCTTAGTCAGATTCAGTATGAATCCCTAACCGTGGTAACCAGGGACTTATGTCCTAGACATGATGCAAGATAAGACTAGACTAGTAGCTTATACAAACAAGTTTCAAGCAAGCACCCACGGTGTCAAGACTAGAATTTACTTAACAAGTCGAGGTAGCTGTCACAACAGCATTCAAGGTTACATGTCAAGATTACTTAGCAGGTCAAGATAACCGTCGCAACGGTGTTCGTGAGTTCATGTCAGGATTACTTATCAGGGGTGCACCACGACGGGTCACCATGATGTCATGTTACTTGTACTTGTTACTTGCTAGGAGCGCGCCACGACGGGCCACTATCATGAGTTGTCACAAAATCATGCCGTGTACAGATTATCATCACAATATTAACATATCATGATTATATCGAGTTCATGTCAAAAAGGCGTAAGGATATAATAAGGGTGCTACGCGCCCAATAAAGGGGAATCTAGGGCAATGGATGCCAGAGCCATACTGCGCCGGACAAGGGATAAGATACGCTAGTGCTAAGAAGCCTCCGGGCAGGAGAGTAGCCAAAGGAGTACGCCAAGGGGAGTACGCGTAAAGGAGGTACACATAAAGAAGTATGCGTAAATAAAGTACGCGTGAATGAGTACGCGCATAAATGAAGTACGTATAAAAGAGTACGCATTAGGGAAGTACGCATAAATGGAATACGCGTAAAAGTGAAGATTGTACGCATAAAATAGAATGCGCATAAAAGAGTACGCGTGAAGCTTGTACGCGTAAAATAGAATACGCGTAAAAGAGTACGCGTGAAGCTTGTACGCGTAAAATAGAATACGCGTAAAAGAGATTCACGCTGACACGAATAAACATAGGCGTAGAGCTTGATATTATGCGGGCACATATAAACGTGGGCGTAGGGAACCTCCAGAACTCAAAACTCCATAAAACCTTCAATCTAAGCCAAAAATGGGACTTCCATAGATCAAAATGGGGTAGAACAAATTTCTCTACAATATGGAACAACCAAAACTTGAAAATAATAAAGTTTGATAGATCAAAATCCAAAAAATCCGGAGATACAACAAACTTAGATCTACAAGAAATAAACCATGAAAATTGAAAATGCTAAGTAATAAAGTGTCTTAGAATCTCGTGAGGAAGACAATGGAACAACAAAAATGGAGTTCCTCTATGAAGCAAGTTGCACTTGCCTAAGCCTCTCTCTTGGTAGGTGGAGAGAGTAATGAGGAAGAAGAAGGAGTAAATGAGAAAGTAAGAAAGTAATAAAGAGAGAGAAAGGGTTGGACTTTAAATGGAGATGGTGGTAGGTAGGGGTTGGGTTCATGATGAACCACCCTAAACCAAAACAACCAACCCAAGCCGAATCCAAGTCAAAATAAACCAAGTCATGCAAGATTAAGCAAGACAAGTCTGATTATGGGTCAGAATTCCGTACACGTATACTGAAAATACGTATAACAAAAAAATGGAGGTGGCAACTCTACCCACCTTAAAATAATTTTGTTCTCGAAATTTAATCAAGAGGCTAGAGATGTCGAGCAAGCTATACTAATCACAAGCAAGTTATAACTATGCAATCAATCAAGCAATCATTCATTCAAGTAATAAAGTTGAAGGCATAATGCATAAGAAGACATTATACCTTACGAGTCAAGCAGGTCGGGATATCGTGATCGGATATTATCCTCACACTCCCACGTTGACTCACCCAAAGAGTGATGACCCCAAGCAACACGGACTAACTTGATAGTCTTGTTCTTGAGTATTTTCTCTCTTCGGTCCAATATGAATACGGGTCTCTCCTCATACGAAAGGTTGGTACCAACAACCAATTCCGAATGATCAAGGACATGACTCGGATCCGAGATATATCGTCACAATTGGGATACATGGAAGACATTATGTACCTCACGTAACGACGGCGGAAGAGCGAGACGATAGGACACATCACCTACCCGCTCCAAAATGTTGAACGGCCCTATATACCTAGGACTAAGCTTTTCCCGTACGCTGAATCGAATGACACCATGGGTAGGCGAGATCCTAAGAAATACATGGTCGCCGACAGAAAATTCGAGGGGACGCCGATGAGAATCGGCCCAATGACGCTGGCGATCTTGTGCAACTCGAAGATGATCTCTGACTTGTCTGACCACCTCAATAGTCCGCGTTACCATCTCTGGTCCAAGCATCTACCTCTCACCGATATCATCCCAAGCTAAAGGAGATCTACAATTCCTATCGTACAAGGCTTTAAAGGGTGCCATCTGGATACTGGCCTGGAAACTATTGTTATAAAAGAACTCTACGAGATGCATGTGATCTTCTCACGAACCACCAAAGTCGAGTGTACATGACCGCAGCATATCTTCAAGAGTCTGGATCGTGCGTTCTGACTGACCATCTGTCTGCAGATGGTAGGCTGAACTGAACGTGAGACGAGTCCCCAAACTTTTTTGAAGACTCTGTCAAAAGTGCGATATGAATCTTGAATCTCTGTCGGATACAATACTGACTGGTACTCCATATAATCTGACTATCTGTCTGAGGTACATCTCTGCAAGCTGATCTGTCGACTGACTAACCCTGAAAGGAAGAAAATGAGCTACCTTGGTGAGTCTGTCAACTATAACCCAGGTAGCATCTCTCCCAGCTGGGGATCTAGGAAATCCAGTTACAAAATCTTTGGTAATGTACTCCCATTTCTATTCTGGGATCGATAAAGGTTGAAGAAGTCCAGCTGGTCTATGATGTTCAGCCTTAACTTGTTGGCAAACTAAACAACGAGAGACAAATCGGGCTATCCCCCTCTTCATGCCATTCCACCAGAAATGCTGATGGATATCACGATACATCTTCGTGCCACCGGGATGAATGGAATATTGAGAACTGTGAGCCTCTGCCATGATCTCCTGTCTAATATCACCACTGGGTTCACAAAGATACCTTCCATGTCGAAGTGTACCATCTTTATGAATACATAACTCTGGTCTTCGTCCTGCTACACATTCTGCCCTAAGCCACTGAAGCTTAGAATCTGCTGACTGAGTTAACTTAATCCTCTCAACTATGCTGGACTGAACTTGTCACTACCACTTTTCTAGGACAATAGTATTTATGTTATTTCATAAATTGAGTCTATTTTTTTCTTTTAAATATGATGGTTGTAATTACTAGTAGTCTAATTAATCATTAGTTATGGTAGACCTTATTTATTTTGACTTGACCAACTAGTTGATAAATTAGACTCTATTCATGGTTAGGTTGAACACAAGTCTTGATTAGAGCCAAACCACTTAGCCTACTTAAGGACCCACTTAATACTAAGTGTAATGAGAGGATTAGGGCTAGTCTAGAGCCTATTTAACCCCCATTTAACCTAAAATGACAGCCACCAATAAACTAGAGTTTCCATCCTTTCCTCCATTCTAAACTTTCCCAAATTTCTTCCTCTTTTCTCCATTGTTTGGACAAAAGCTTGGGGGAGCTCAAGGAGGCTAGGAGAAGGCTCTAGCAAGGGTTTGAAGGCTCATTCTCCATCCATCTTCCCTATTTTCATAGAGATTTGTGAATGCACCTTCCTACATAGGTATAACTTCCTAAACTTGCATTTCCATGGTTCAAATCCTTGCATTAATATAGAAGACCCACCCCATGACTCATAGGAAGTATATGGAGGTCCTAGTGAGCCTATTTGTGATGGTCATCCATAGCTTTGTGTTCATTTGTGTAGGGCTACGAATTTGGACCCCAAGGTGTTTGCTAGAATGTCACAAAGACAATATAGGTCCTGTTTTCAGGATGTTGACTCGGGTATGGTTTGGTTCTTCATTAGATAGATATCCTAAGTGATTTCTAAGATTCTTCATTAAGTATATATATACATATGTGTTAGCTACATATATTGTATATACATGAGCCTATATATATATGCAATGTGGATTGATGGGAGAGGGTTTGTTACTGATTGTTTCAGTTAGAACTGTGTCCAGTGGGTCCTGTTAGGCCATCACAGATTTAGGGTATTAGAGAAGACATAGGTGAAGGGGTCGGGCAGCAGGGGCTTGGCCTCAGGTTGGGTAGTGTAGCTTAGGCCATATGGCCATTTGTTGAGGATGGGATAAGTGAGTGTGTCTTGGAGTAATATACTGCCATTTGACAGTATATTTTATATTTTACCTGTGTAGAGGTCAGTGACTTGGGTCTGTTAGAGTACACACGGAGATGGGGGATGTATGTGCATGTTGTATATATATATATATGAAATCGTATGTGTGAGTTGTGAATGAGGGGATTCTGCATACATGCATTAGATATAGGTAGATGGCTCTATTTGGAAGTTATATATATGTATATAGATGGGTGGCTCACATGTGAAGGGGCTACTAAAGCTATTATTTTGTGTGGTTCTGTGATAGCAGTAGGATGTAAGGGTCGGGGGCCAGGCAAGATACCAGACCATAGTGTACTTTATGTGTCCTAGTGTGTTTAGATGGTACTATAGGCTTGAGAGCATTAGATGAGTAAGTGACATCAGTTAGGAGGTAGTGTGTAGCTCATTTGGGAGTCGAACACTTGACCATTAGCATTAGGCTGTGATCCTAGTATCACTGTTCATGTATCAGAGAATGGTGAGTTGGTGTCCAAGTAGAGAGTGTGAGAGTGTCATGTGTGTCTCAGTGGCAGTGACCAGGGGCATGGCAGGCAGGGGGCTTCCAGTCACAGGGATGCCCAGGCTAGTTGCACAGGCAGTGCCTAGTGCACTGCACCGTGGTGCTCGAGAGCAGGGGCATTAGGCCATTGGCAATTTGGCAAGGCAATACCTTGTATGGCAGTAGCAATAGCCCATTAGGTCCAGTCCCAGGCCTTGAGTACATTTGACATAGGAATATGAGAGTTAGGAGGTCAGTTCAGAGGTTAGATTTAGTATCAAAATTTTCATGTGTGTGTGTGAATGCTCGAGTCCAGTTTTAGGCTCATGTGACAGTTGAGTTAGTTTGTATCATTGAGCGAGTAGGAAAGAGGTTTAAGGAAATAAGAAGATAAGGTTACAGTCCTAATTTGGACTTGCACTAGTCTCAGATGCTGTAACAGCATGTAGAGGGCTCGAGTATGGAGGGTTATCCACTGTTCAGGTAATAGGGAGCTTGTCCCTGTTGCAGATTTTTAGTGTGAGAGAGAGTCAATGTCTAGTGTATCAAGTGAGAGTCCTAGACTAGGTGCTAGTGTCGTGTATCAGTGTAATGTTAGTATCTAGGTTGAGTGTAGAACACAGGTAGCAGGGGATTTGGCTCTTGGGCTTGTGGTTGCTAGTGTATCAGAGAAATGGAGATGTTGTATCAGAGTTTTGTTGGATATCAGTTGGTATATTAGATTGTGGGTTGAGTGAATGGAAGGAAAATTGGGCATGGGTTGGTGTACCCTTTGGACATTGGTTTGTATCTGAGATTTATAGGGTCGGAATGGTTTGGCCCGGGTTGGCTTGGCATTGCCTTAGCAACAGCCATGGCATTAGCAGCAGCATGCTGCAGCAGCAGGGCATGCTTGGCATTGCAGCATACAGGCAATGTGAGGCCCTGTCCTGGCATGGGAGAGGCAAGAGTGAATTAGGTGAGGAGTTTAGAGTGTGAGTGTGTTTCATATATGAGTGCTATACATCTAGGATTGGGTTTATAGAGCAGGAGTAGGGGATTACTTCTCTGTTTTAGGATTACTTGTGTCTCATGTTCAGGTAGACATAAGTGGGTATCAGTTATTGGGTGTATCTAGTGTTTTTGGTTGTTGTCTTTGGGTAGCAGGGAGAGACATCAGAAATTGGGAAAAATCTGAGGGCTAAGTATCAGGGGGTTTGGCTCATGACACTAGGCCATGGAGTGTAGACAACTGGTTATCAGAAATTAAGACCTTGACTGTTAGTATCTTAATTTGGGGGTTAATCTAAGGGGATGTTTTCAGATTTGGGTGTTAGTGTATATATGGGAGGTTGGTTTCAGCTTTAAGCTTGTGGCTTATACTTGAGCCTAAGCTATAGCAGGGCAGCATGCATCAGTTGTAGTAGGAGTAGCAGGCCAGTAGCAGTAGGGTAGCAGCAGTGGTACAGGGGATCTCTTCCTTGACTGGGCTTGAATGGCCTGTGTTGGCCATATGGGAGGCAATTGTGAGGGGTTGTATAGCCCTGTGTTTAGATATGTTAGGAGTTTTAAGGGTCCAACCAAGTAGGTATCAGGGATTTACCTACTCTAGGTAGTCTAGGTAATGGTTTACCTAGCAAGTATAGGTAATGTGTTATCTATGTGGAAGGTATTAGGAAATTGCCTATCTAACTAAGTAGGATATTATCTAATAGATAGGTAAATGGGCTAGAGGGTTTATGACTAAGGTTTACTTAAAATAGAGGTTTAGTAGGTAAGATATTACCTACTCTAAGGTATAGGAGTTTACCTATTAGCGTAGTAAGGGAGTTAGCCTAAGTCTAAGGAATAGAGTATTACCTAAGGACTAGAATAGTATATTACCTAGGATAGATTGATGTATCCTATATACATATGTATAAACTAATATAGAGTAATATTAGGCATGTGAATATCTAGGTTAGGGTATTTTAGGTAGTTATGACTTGATATAGGTTAACTTGACCTAGAATGACCTAGATTTGACTAAGGTTTGACCAGGGTTGACCAGTTGACCAAAAGTCAGCTGTGAGTCAACAATTGACCTAGTTTTGACCTAGATTTTATATTACTCACTAAAAAACTATGTTTGACACTCTCTAACACCCATTTAACTCCTGTATCTCATATAGGCTTTGTGACTCCACTTTGAGGCTCATTTTACATTCATTGCTCAGGACGACAGGCGAGTACATTCTCTGATAGTTTCATTATATTGATATATCATGTGATGTATATTATATTAGTGTACTATCTTAATTCTGACACGATGGACTCACGGATTGGTATTTTATGGATTCCTTGATTGGAGATACGTAGTTTCATGCCTATCTTGAATAATGTAATCATGACTAATGCATCCATCGTGACTAATGAAATACGTGTCAAAGAACCTGGATTCCATGTGTACTAGTCAGACGGAGAAATACCTAGGAGACATGTGAACATACCCCTTTCTATCCCATTGGTCTTTCATGAATAATAGCAGCCACACACGTACGTGTATGGTTGCCGGATATCCCTTTTTTGCCGTTCACATGTCAAACTTGGTATTTCAAATCACTGGTCTTAACGTAGTTTGTCTGAGTTGTCTACAACATATCTTGCATGACAGGTTTACTCATTTTTATATATCTGCCTGTTTCTTATATGATCTTGTACACTTGTCTTTTCATCATACATTACCTCTACAACTTGATTATCAAGAATTTTATTATTATTTCATGACTCATAGCGCTTGTTAATTATTTTGAACTGTTAGATGATGTGCTCGTTCTAATCCTGACTGGATGTGTTGACAAATATTACAGATGATGATGGTGACTGCCCTACTTTCTATGGGGCATATGAGGATGACATTCAGGAACCTGAGGAGCATCTAGCTCAGTAGAGGACTACCCCCTGATTAGACTAGTTAGTTAGGCTTGACTGGACTGCGATCCAGCTAGTACTTGAGACTTGTAGCATATTTATTATTCTGGGATCTTGTGTTATGTTTTAAACTCTAACTTGTGTTGGGATCTTGCATATATTTCTAGTTATTTTCATCTATCTTATCTTTCATAATTCGTGCTATCTTCCTTAGATTTTTTTGTGATTGAGTTATGCCATATTATACCTCCGTACGGAGATGACATGTACCCTTATAATTGTCTAGTTGTAGTATTTATAGACGACCTATACAACATTCTACTGCCGATTCTGCGGCGTAGGCTAGACGTACCCACGTTCTCGTGCCCTTCCTCAGGGTACGGGTCGTGACACATTTTTATGGTGGCCCATGCATGTCTGAGTCGCAACTAGTGCGATTTCGTAGTGGTGTTCGACTTAGAGTGCTGCTGCGAGCCTGCTGTTAGGATATAAGATTAGGCAGTATAGAGAGTTACTCAATCACAGTTAGGACTATTTGAGAAGATTACTGGGATGACCCTTGAAAATCTCATTATAAACTATCTCGAAATTCGATTCCGACAGTTTCTGTCTACTTCTTTGTTCATCGTTGAATTTGATTCTTGATATTTATTATTGACTTGATTTTCTACCAAGATAACATTATGGGCTAGGTTGCCTCAGTCATGGAATCTAGAGTCTTCTACAGCCATATTAGCTGGTTTGGCGATGAGATAGAGTCTAATTTTGGATGTATTTCTCGGGTGTGGGAATTTAAAGTTTTCGCAGCCAAGCTAGCGGTAATGCAAAAATTTTAAATACCATAATTCTAGAGGTATGTACCTTAGTTACGGACTCTATGGATTATCACTGTTGTACTTACAGGCGTAGCGAGGATTCTGGTAACATGGTTCTGGATAGACGGGTATGGTTATCAGATTTCAGAATAGATACCATATAGATGGTGCCCTAGTATGATGGAATGGAATATCATTGTGGATGTTACTTGAGTATCATAGATTAGATAGAGGAAGCTAGGCCACCTGTAGTGCAGCACCGTGCCCCGCACCATCATAGGGATATACCCCAGTGGGGCAGGGCTTTTACGCTGACAGTCGAGTAGACCGACGCTACGGGTGACGGGTTAGCAGGTCTTTCTTTCCTGTTCTTCTTTCCATCTTGTTGTGTGATTCCATTAGTACATGTTAGGATGTTTTGTGCTGTGATAGATAGTATAGTGACCCTGATCAAGACCGTGATATCTCGACCAGTAGAACCATAATTTGCATGTTTTAGATATAGTTTTCTTGACCTTGATTGTTGGGGGTTTAACCTAGAAGAAGTACGACCATCTTAATTTCGAGGACAAAATTTTCTAGGGGGAAGATTTGTCACTACCACTTTTCTAGGACAAGGATATTTATGTCATTCATAAATTGAGTCTATTTGTTCTTTTAAATATGATGGTTGTAATTACTAGTAGTCTAATTAATCATTAGTCATGGTAGACCTCATTTACTTTGACTTGACCAACTAGTTAATAAATTAGACTCTATTCATGGTTAGGTTGAACACAAGTCTTGATTAGAGCCAAACCACTTAGCCTACTTAAGGACCCACTTAATACTAAGTGTAATGAGAGGATTAGGGCTAGTCTAGAGCCTATTTAACCCCCATTTAACCTAAAATGACAGCCACCAATAAACTAGGGTTTCCATCCTTTCCTCCATTCCAAACTTCTCCAAATTTCTTCCTCTTTTCTCCATTATTTGGGCAAAAGCTTGGGGGAGCTCAAGGAGGCTAGGAAAAGGCTCTAGCAAGGGTTTGAAGGCTCATTCTCCATCCATCTTCCCCATTTTCGTGGAGATTTGTGAAGGCTCCTTCCTACATAGGTATAACTTCCTAAACTTGCATTTCCATGGTTCAAATCCTTGCATTCATATAGGAGACCCACCCCATGACTCATAGGAAGTATATGGAGGTCCTAGTGAGCCTATTTGTAATGGTTATCCATAGCGTTGTGTCCATTTGTGTAGGACTACGAATTTGGACCCCTAGCTGTTTGCTAGAATGTCACAAAGACAATATAGGTCATGTTTTCAGAATGTTGGCTTGGGTATGGTTTGGTTCTTCATTAGATGGATATCCTAAGTGATTTCTAAGATTCTTCATTAATTATATATATACATATGTGTTAGCTACATATATATTGTATATACATGAGCCTATATATATGCAATATGGATTGATGGGAGAGGGTTTGTTACTGATTGTTTCAGTTAGAACTGTGTCCAGTGGGTCATGTTAGGCCATCACAAATTTGGGGTGTTAGAGAAGACATAGGTGAAGGGGTCGGGCAGCAGGGGCTTGGCCTCATGTGCATGGCAGTAGGGATCCCCTGGTTGGGCAGTGTAGCTTAGGCCATATGGCCATTTGTTGAGGATGGGATAAGTAAGTGTGTCTTGGAGTAATATACTGTCATTTGACAGTATATTTTCCCTATGTAGAGGTCAGTGATTTGGGTCTGTTAGAGTTCACATGGAGATGGGGGATGTATGTGCATGTTGTATATATATATGAAATCGTATGTGTGAGTTGTGAGATGGGGGGATTCTGCATACAGGCATTAGATATTGGTAGATGGCTCTATTTGGAAGTTATATATATGTATATAGATGGATGGCTCACATGTGAAGGGGCTAATAAAGCTATTATTTTGTGTGGTTCTGTGATAGCAGTAGGATGTAAGGGTCGGAGGCCAGGCAAGATACCAGACCATAGTGTACTTTATGTGTCCTAGTGTGTTTAGATGGTACTATAGGCTTGAGAGCATTAGATGAGTGAGTGACATCAGTTAGGAGGTAGTGTGTAGCTCATTTGGGAGTCGAGCACTTGACCATTGGCATTAGGCTGTGATCCTAGTATCACTGTTCATGTATCAGAGAATGGTGAATTGGTGTCCAAGTAGAGAGTGTGAGAGTGTCATGTGTGTCTCAGTGGCAGTGAGCAGAGGCATGGTAGGCAAGGGGCTTCCAGTCACAGGGATGCCCAGGCTAGTTGCATAGGCAGTGTCAAGTGCACTGCACTGTGGTGCTCGAGAGCAGGTGCATTAGGCCATTGGCCATTTGGCAAGGCAATACCTTGTGTGGCAGTAGCAATAGCCCATTAGGTTCAGTCCCAGGCCTTGAGTACATTTGACATGGGGATTTGAGAGTTAGGAGGTCAGTTCAGAGGTTAGATTTAGTATTAAAATTTTAATATGTGTGCGTGAATGCTCGAGTGCAGTTTTAGGCTCATGTGACAGTTGAGTTAGTTTGTATCATTGAGCGAATAGGAAAGAGGTTTAAGGAAATAAGAAGATAAGGTTACAGTCCTAATTTGGACTTGCACTAGTCTCAGATGCTGTAACAGCATGTAGAGGGCTCGAGTATGGAGGGTTATCCACTGTTCAGGTAATAGGGAGCTTGTCCCTGTTTCAGATTTTTAGTGTGAGAGAGAGTCTAGTGTACCAAGTGAGAGTCCTAGACTAGGTGCTAGTGTCGTGTATCAGTGTAATGTTAGTATCTAGGTTGAGTGTAGAACACAGGTAGCAGGGGATTTGGCTCTTGGGCTTGGGGTTGCTAGTGTATCAGAGAAATGGAGATGTTGAATCAGAGTTTTGTTGGATATCAGTTGGTATATTAGATTGTGGGTTGAGTGAATGGAAGGGAAATTGGACATGGGTTGGTGTACCCTTTCGACATTGGTTTGTATCTAAGATTTATAGGGTCGGGATGGTTTGGCCCGGGTTGGCTTGGCATTGCGTTACCAGTAGCCATGGCATTTGCAGCAGCCATGGCATTAGCAGCAGCATGCTGCAGCAGTAGGGCATGCTTGGCATTGCAGCATGCAGGCAATGTGAGGCCCTGCCCTGGCATGGAAGAGGCAGGAGTAAACTAGGTGAGGAGTTTAGACTCTTTAAAGTGTGAGTGTGTTTCATATATGAGTGCTATACATCTAGGATTGGGTTTATAGAGCAGGAGTAGGGGATTACTTCTCTGTTTTAGGATTAGTTGTGTCTCATGTTCAGGTAGACGTATGTGGATATCAGTTATTGGGTGTATCTAGTGTTTTTGGTTGTTGTCTTTGGGTAGCAGAGAGAGACATCAGAAATTGGGAAAAATTTGAGGGCTAAGTATCAGGGGGTTTGGCTCATGACACTAGGCCATGGAGTGTAGACAACTGGTTATCAGAAATTAGGACCATGACTGTTAGTATCTTAATTTGGGGGTTAATCTAAGGGGATGTTTTCAGATTTTGGTGTTAGTGTATATATAGGAGGTTGGTTTCAGCTTTAAGCTTGTGGCTTATACTTGAGCCTAAGCTATAGCAGGACAGCATGCAGCAGTTGCAGTAGGAGTAGCAGGCCAGTAGCAGTAGGGTAGCAGCAGTGGTATATGGGATCTCCTCTTTGATTGGGCTTGAATGGCCTGTGTTGGACATATGGGAGGCAATTGTGAGGGGTCGTATAGCCCTGTGTTTATATAGGTTAGGAGTTTTAAGGGTCCAACCAAGTAGGTATCAGGGATTTACCTACCCTAGGTAGTCTAGGTAATGGTTTACCTAGCAAGTATAGGTAATGTGTTATCTATGTGGAAGGTATTAGGAAATTGCCTATCAACTAAGTAGGATATTATCTAATAGATAGGTAAATGGGCTAGAGGGTTTATGATTAAGGTTTACTTAAAAGAGAGGTTTAGTAGGTAAGATATTACCTACTCTAAGGTATAGGAGTTTACCTATTAGCATAGTAAGGGAGTTAGCCTAAGTCTAAGGAATAGAGTATTACCTAAGGACAATAATAGTATATTACCTAGGATAGATTGGTGTATCCTATATACATATGTATAAACTAATATAGGGTAATATTAGGCATGTGAATATCTAGGTTAGGGTATTTTAGGTAGTTATGACTTGATATAGGTTAACTTAGCCTAGAATGACCTAGATTTGACTAAGGTTTGTCCAGGATTGACCAGTTGACCAAAAGTCAACTGTGAGTCAACAATTGACCTAGATTTCATATCACTCACTAGAAAACCATGTTTGACACTATCTAACACCCATTTAACTCATGTATCTCATCTATAGGCTTTGTGACTCCACTTTGAGGCTTATTTCACATTCATTGCTCAGGACGACAGGCGAGTACATTCTCTGATAGTTTTATTATGTTGATATATCCTGTGATGCATGTTATATTAGTATTCTATCTTGATTCTGACACGATGGACTCACGGATTGGTATTTTATGGATTCCTTGATTGGAGATACGTAGTTTCATGCCTATCTTGAATAATGTAATCATGACTAATGCATCCATCGTGACTAATGAAATGCGTGTCAAAGAACCTGGATTCCATGTGTACTAGTCGGGCGGGGAAATACCTAGGAGACATGTGAACATACCCCTTTCTATCCCATTGGTCTTTCGTGAATAATAGCAGCCACACACGTACGTGTATGGTTGTCGGATATCCCTTTTTAGCCGTTCACATGTCAAACTTGGTATTTCAAATCACTGGTCTTAACATAGTTTGTCTGAGTTGTCTACAACATATCTTGCATGATAGGTTTACTTATTTTTATATATCTGCCTGTTTCTCATATGATCTTGTATACTTGTCTTTTCATCATACATTACCTCTGCAACTTGATCATCAAGAATTTCATTATTATTTCATGACTCATAGCGCTTGTTAATTATTTTGAACTGTTAGATGATGTGCTCGTTCCAATCCTGACTGGATATGTTGACAAATATTACAGATGATGATGGTGACTGTCCTACTTTCTATAGGGCATATGAGGATGACACTCAGGAACCTGAGGAGCATCTAGCTCAGTAGAGGACTACCCCCTGATTAGACTAGTTAGTTAGGCTTGACTGGACTGCGATCCAGCTAGTACTTGGGACTTGTAGCATATTTATTATTCTGGGATCTTGTGTTATGTTTTGAACTCTAACTTGTGTTGGGATCTTGCATATATTTCCAGTTATTTTCTTCTATCTTATCTTTCATAATTCGTGCTATCTTCCTTAGATTTTCTTGTGATTGAGTTATGCCATATTATACCTCCGTGCGGAGATGACAGGTACCCTTATCATTGTCTAGTTGTAGTATTTATAGACGACCTATACAACGTTCTACCGTCGATTCTGTGACGTAGGTTGGACGTACCCACGTTCTCGTGCCCTTCCTCAGGGTACGGGTCATGACAGAACTTGCATACTGGCCATCAATGCCATACTGGTAGGAAGAACTACTTCTATTCCCATCTTTTGAAGGTCTGCTAACAACTCTGGCTGTGCTGTTAGAAAATAAACTCCGGCTCTCTTGCTCAATGCATCTGCTACTACGTTGGCCTTCCCAGCATGATACTGCAGATTGATGTCATAATCCACAAGCAGCTCTAGCCATCTTCTCTGACGCATATTGAGATCTTTCTGGGTAAACACATATTTAAGACTCTTGTGGTCGGTGAAAATCTCCACCCGATCTCCATACAAATAATGCCTCCACAACTTCAATGCAAAAACTACTGCTGCTAAATCTAGGTCATGGGTTGGGTAATTCCCCTCATGATCACGAAGCTGACGTGATGCATAAGCTACTACCTTACCATGCTGCATCAAGACACACCCTAATCCCTTGCCGGATGCGTCGTAATAAACTGAAAATCCTCCTGTCCCATCTGGAAGCGTGAGAATAGGTTCCGTCATCAATCCTTGCTTCAACTTCTCAAATGAACTCTGACACTTTACTGTCCAAGCAAACTGTACATTCTTGCGAGTCAACTGCGTCAGTGGTACTGAAATCCGAGCAAAGTCTGACACAAATCGTCGGTAATAACCAGCCAATCCTAGGAAACTTCGAACTTCTGCTACGGTTCTGGGTACTGGCCACGTCTCTATGGCAACTATCTTCTGGGGGTCCACTTCCACTCCACCTCTGGTAATGATGTGACCCAAGTACGAGATACGATCCAGCCAAAACTCGTACTTACTAAACTTCGCGTATAACTGGTGCTCTCTGAGAATCTGAAGAACTACACGAAGATGCTGCTCATGCTCTGCTTCATTCTTGCTATAGACCAGAATATCATCTATAAACACTATTACAAACTGGTCTAAATAAGGCATAAAAATATGATTCATAAGGTCCATGGATACGGTTGGCGCATTGGTCGCTCCAAATGTCATAACAAGGAACTTCCAATGTCCATATCTGGATCTGAATGCTGTCTTCGGGATGTCTTGCTCTCTGACTCTGATCTGATGGTACCCTGACCGCAAGTCAATCTTCGAAAATACTATTGCTCCTTTGAGCTGATCAAACAAATCATCTATCCTTGGTAGAGGGTATCTGTTCTTGATTGTTACAGAGTTCAAGCTATGATAATCAACACATAATCTTGACGTACCATCCTTCATTTTCACAAGAAGTATCGGGGTTCCCCAAGGTGATCCGCTAGCACGAATGAATCCTTTGGTTCTAAGTTCTTCAATCATCTGGTATAAGATCTCCAACTCTGAAGGCACCATCCTATAGACTCCCTCTGACACTGGTGCTGATCCGGAAATCAAATCAATGGTAAACTTGATCTCTCTTTCTGGGGGCATACCTGGAAGTTCTTCAGGAAATACGTCAGAAAATTCTTCTACAACTCTGGGAAACTGAACTGCTGCTGCTACTGCCAACCGCAACACTGGGGAAGAAGGTTCTACTCCGCCTCGGAAAAATAAAAACTCTGGCTCACCAGGAATACTAAAAATAATTTTGCCGATATGGCAATCTATTCTAGCATACTGGTCCCTCAACCAATCCATTCCTAGGACCACATCATAGTCGGCCATCGAAAATTATATCAATCTAGCGAAAAACTCTCTATCGCTAACTACGATCCGACACGAAAAAAAGACTCTATCTACACCCACAAGACTGTTACCAGTAAGTATATTTAGCCTCACTGATAAGGACTCGGGCTCCAGTCCTATCCGTGTTATGAATCGTGCAGACATGAATGAATATGATACTCCCGAATCAAATAATACTGATGCATGAAAAGAGTTGACGAGAATGGTACCTGCCACCACCTCACCTGAAGCTAACTCTTCTTCTACAGTAAGAGCCATAGCCTGACGTTGTCCTCTTGGTGCTGGTCCCCTCTGCTGGAAACCTCTCTGCATGTTCTGGTTCTGAGCTTGGGCCTGGGCATACTGCTGTGGCCTTTGCTGCTGAAAGCTTGGACCTGAGGCGGCAATGGCCTCGGAGGCTGGTACTGCTGCTGCACTGGTGCTGGACCCCTAACCGATGGACTGGTTAGGTTCGATGACGATGAACTGGCCCTGTACGGACAGGACCCTATCATGTGATCCGACGCCCCACAAGCCAAGCACAATCCTTGTGCTCTGCGACACTCTGAAACAACGTGACCGTGCTTCCCACAATGAGAGCAGCCTATTGCGGAAGACTGCTTCTGCTTCTGCTGCCGAGGATACGTCAGGATTGAATGGTTAACCGACGTAACTGAAGCTGCCCGCCTCGGAGTTCCTATATTCAAAGCCCTAGCTGACGGGGCTGGAGTTGATGAATGGGACATTTGCCCATAAGACCTCTTCCGACCTCCGGTTCGGTCCACTATCCTCTAAGAAGTATACTCATGCCTCTTCGCTGCTCGTAAGACGGCATCAAATGTCTGGTGCTCGAACTGCTCCACAGCTAGAATAATCTCTAGGTGAAGTCCCTGCCGGAATTGCTGGGCTCGGTCCAATTCGGTCGCCACCAAGGTGGGAGCAAACCGACTCAGTCTTGAAAACTCGACCGCATATCCATCGACCATCCTGCTCATCTGCCTAAAATTGGTGAACCTCGTCTGTAGGTCGTACCGAGCTACAACATCGAAGTACTTGATCTGAAACTTGTCACTGAACATCGCCCATGGGACAGGCGTTGCCAATCCAACTGTTAGCATCGCCCACCAGCTGCGGGCTAAGTCTAATAACTGCAGGCGCACAATGGCCACCTTCTCTCCTTCGAAAATCCTAGCTGCCTCTAGGATAACTTCTATGTCCTGAAGCCAAGCATCAGCAGCGATAGCATCTTCACTGCCATCAAAGAAAGGAGGGTTCAAGCGCTTGAAGCTGTTGGCCGCGTTGTTCCTTTGGTAACCAACTCTGCCCACGGCATATTGTACTGTCTGGTACAGGGCGTCACCTCGACGATCTTGAGATGCAAGCAATTCTCTAATAAGCCCCACCAGGGTCCCATTATCAGGCTCTGCAGGCTGGACGGACTGAACTAGTGGCTCTTGACCCCCGGTAGGCATGACTCTGGAGGCTACCCCTGAATGCTGGGCTTGATCTCCAGGTTGCTGCTTGTTCACTAGAGGTGCTCCGCCTTGCTGATCGGTAGGACCATGAACAATACCGCTGAAGAAACGACATGGGGAACAATAAGAAAGGACCATGATAGATCAAGGATATAAGCATGTGATCAGATCAAGATTTCGGAAACATTAGAAGACACGAGTAGAGATCAAAGGCGAGTGCTGATTGAGACATCTATCTAGTGAAACTCTTACAAGACCTGCATGGGCCACCACTTAACCCGTGTCACGCCCCAGAACCAGAATACTGGAGAGCAGGGGACAGACACAGCCAGCTACGTATATTAAAGTGAATTCTACCTCGATATACAATCACGGCTGTCTAGATACATGAGGGTTTAACTACAAGCCAATAGTCTCTTAAGGTCAAGAACAAGCCTAGTGTCTCAATCTCAAGCAAGCAAGTAAATGTAACAAGATGGTAGTTCATCAGACATACAAAGTAAGGCGTCCCATACATTACATATTCAGATGATCATGAAGCTAGTCATACAAAATGTAAAGACTAGCAAGAGTTTCAGTCATACATGATCAACCCTAGGATGTGTCAATCATGTTACAGCCTATAGGCAGATAATAAGTAAATTTTCAAATGAGCCAACACTTTCTCGACGTCTAAACGCCTCAAATTGGTATTTTACAAGAGAGTGTGAGAGCAAAATAAGAACCCACTTGTTGCCAGGGTTGCGCCTAGTGGTCACCATCTGGCTGGAAACTGGAGGATCCTCGGGTTCTACTCCGAAATCTGGCCATACAAAAAACTATCTGGGTCAGGCCCCAGAAAGAGCAAGTGCCACAAGGGAGGCTTCACTTAAGAACTAAAACCAGCACATTAGCACATGAGAACATAAATGAAATAACAAAAGGCATGAATTAAAAAAAACAGGGTGATAAACGATAAGATAACTAAGGGCTATTCCGGTAACCAAGTTACAACCCGTAAACCAAACAAGGACCGAGGCTGTAACCCTTCACCCGAACAGAGCTTAGTCTCCAACCAATTATTGACAAGAGTAAAGCATGAACAAGCATGTGCTGAAATAATCATAGACTGGCATTGCTTAGACAATACTAGACTGGACAACGTCCATCAATCACGGCCAAGCAAAGAGTACGGCTTGATACTTTAACTAGCTAGGGTTATCACAAGCCTAGTTACTAGCAAGATGCAATGAGATGTTCCAGCAGTCACAGGCCCTGCAGCTATCCAGGTTATTCAGGCGAGGTTGATTATCAAAGTTATCCAGAATTATTAGATGGCTTAGAGTGCAACACATGACAGTGTGCCTTGTACTTGTTTCATAAAGTGCCCCACATGACAGTGGCTAGAAATGTGCCCTACTCGATGGCAGGCTACAAGTCCCTCAGGTGTGGCCGGGATAACGGGATCGTTTGTAACTGGAAACATCTCTCTATATGAACTACTTGATCAATCTAGTCATTAACTTTAGTCAGATTCAGTATGAATCCCTGACCGTGGTAACCAGGGACTCATGTACTAGACATGATGCAAGACGAGACTAGACTAGTAGCTTGTATAAACACGTTTCAAGCAAGCACCCACGGTGTCAAGACCAGAATTTACTTAACGAGTCGAGGTAGCTGTCACAACAGCATTCAAGGTTATATGTCAAGATTACTTAGCAGGTCAAGATAATCGTCGCAACGGTGTTCGTGAGTTCATGTCATGATTACTTGTCAGGGGTGCACCACGACGGGTCACCATCATGTCATGTTACTTGTACATGTTACTTGCTAGGAGCGCGCCAGGACGGGCCACTATCATGAGTTGTCACAAAATCATGCCGTGGACAGATTATCATTACAATATTAACATATCATGATTATATCGAGTTCATGTCAAAAGGCGTAAGGATATAATAAGGGGTGCTACGCGTCCAATAAAGGGGAATCTAGGACAATAGATGCCAGAGCCATACTGCGCCGGGCAAGGGGGTAAGATACGCTAGTGCTAAGAAGCCTCCGGGCAGGAGAGTATGCCAAAGGAGTACGCCAAGGGGAGTACGTGTAAAGGAGGTACGCATAAAGAAGTATGCGTAAATAAAGTACGCATGAAAGAGTACGCGCGTAAACGAAGTACGCGTAAAAGAGTACGCATGAGGGAAGTACGCGTAAATGAAATACGCGTAAAAGAGTACGCGTGAAGCTTGTACGCGTAAAATAGAATACGCGTAAAAGAGTACGCATGAAGTTTATACGCGTAAAATAAAATACGCGTAAAAGAGTACGCGTGAAGCTTGTACGCGTAAAATAGAATACGCGTAAAAGAGTACGCGTGAAGCTTGTACGCGTAAAATAGAATACGCGTAAAATAGATTCACGCTGACACAAATAAACGTGGGCGTAGAGCTTGATATTACACGGGCACGTATAAACGTGGGCATAGGCAACCTTCAGAACTCAAAACTCCATGAAACCTTCAATCTAAGCCAAAAATGGGATTTCCATAGATCAAAATGGGGTAGAATGAAATTCTCTACAACATGGAACAACCGAAACTTGAAAATAATAAAGTTTGATAAATCAAAACCCAAAAAATTCGAAAATACAACAAACTTAGATCTACAAGAAATAAACTATGGAAATTGAAAATGCTAAGACTAAAGTGTCTTAGAATCTCGTGAGGAAGACAATGGAACAACAAAAATGGAGTTCCTCCATGAAGCAAGTTGCACTTGCCTAAGCCTCACTCTTGGTAGGTGGAGAGAGTAATGAGGAAGAAGGAGTAAATGAGAAAGTAAGAAAGTAATGAAGAGAGAGAAAGGGTTGGGCTTTAAATGGAGATGGTGGTAGGTAGGGGGTTGGGTTCATGATGAACCACCCTAAACCAAAACAACCCATCAAGCCGAACCCAAGTCAAAATAAACCAAAATAAACCAAGTCATGCAAGATTAAGCTAGATAAGTCTGATTATGGGTCGGAATTCTGTACACGTATACTTAAAATACGTATAACAAAAAAAACGGAGGTGACAGATACTTCAAACTGAGACCCCCATTATCGGTATCGGATCAGGACATGCAAAGTTGTATATCGTATCGGCATAGACCGATACTTCAAACTTATTTGTCGCATTTTCACCATAAAGGAAAGAAGGTGAGGCGACCGGCGGACAAATTGAATATAGTTGAATAGTTATAATGCGATAAATTACTCGCAATCAGATGATAGTTGAATAAAAGAAAAGTTTGGAGCGTATCAGCTGATTCCGTATTAGGTGATTGAGAGTAATTGTATCGTATTAGAACTATTCAACTAGATTCAATCCATAGTTTCAAGTATAGGCCTACACCAATAAGATATAGCCGATACCCATACAATTTTGCATGTCCAGATCCGATATCGACTGCTATCGATACTAACTGTACATATAATGTGGGCATCTTTTCCGGTCAATTTGTCAGAAAAAAATTGAACGAAAAAGATGAAAAAGAAAAAAGTGTTAAACACAATTATTCAATTGTGCTGAAAACTGACAATGTTATAGAATCTTGATATGATTCGTTATTTTTAAACATTAACCATTACCATTAATTTGTCAAAGTTTTATATTTATAAACTCACACGTTTCATCCATATTAATATTATTTCATTCAAAATTAAACAATAATATGTATTGCAAGTGGATATTGTTGGTGTTTTATTCTATGTGTTGTGTGTGTTCACAACATTCTATTGTTAAAAGATAGTCCCCATCGGAAAATCACACCAATATGTATCTCTATATATTACTTATGAAGGAATAGAGAGATGCACATGGGTTGAGGCCCAATGGAGGGTGCCATGTGGGGGGATTTTACGTAGAGGTGAGAATAAGAAACCAACTTTTGGCCAAAATAAAAATAGATTGGAGCTAAGCCCCGAAGGGGCTTAGCGACTCGGACTCGGACTCGGACTCGGACTCGGACTCGGACTCGGACTCGGACTCGGGCTTGGGCTTGGGCTAATGGGCTTTTGAGGCTTAATGTGGCTTTTTGATGGCACAATTCGGTAATTGTATCGTATTAGAACTATTCAACTAGATTCAATCCATAGTTTCAAGTATAGGCCTACACCAATAAGATATAGCCGATACCCATACAATTTTGCATGTCCAGATCCGATATCGACTGCTATCGATACTAACTGTACATATAATGTGGGCATCTTTTCCGGTCAATTTGTCAGAAAAAAAATTGAACGAAAAAGATGAAAAAGAAAAAAGTGTTAAACACAATTATTCAATTGTGCTGAAAACTGACAACGTTATAGAATCTTGATATAATTCGTTATTTTTAAACATTAACCATTACCATTAATTTGTCAAAGTTTTATATTTATAAACTCACACGTTTCATCCATATTAATATTATTTCATTCAAAATTAAACAATAATATGTATTGCAAGTGGATATTGTTGGTGTTTTATTCTATGTGTTGTGTGTGTTCACAACATTCTATTGTTAAAAGATAGTCCCACATCGAAAAATCACACCAATATGTATCTCTATATATTACTTATGAAGGAATAGAGAGATGCACATGGGTTGAGGCCCAATGGAGGGTGCCATGTGGGGGGATTTTACATAGAGGTGAGAATAAGAAACCAACTTTTGGCCAAAATAAAAATAGATTGGAGCTAAGCCCCGAAGGGGCTTAGCGACTCGGACTCGGACTCGGACTCGGACTCGGGCTTGGGCTTGGGCTAATGGGCTTTTGAGGCTTAATGTGGCTTTTTGATGGCACTTAGCACGACAGCTCGTCGCTAGGCGCATTGTGCGCTTTAGTTGCGCTCGTGCGCGAGCCTCTACGCGGCCTGCGTGGCATACGGGGCGTACTGAGCGTACGGGACGTACGGGTCGTACGGGTCGAGCGGGTCGAGCGGGTCGAGTGGGTCGAGTGGGCCGTTCAAATTATGTAACGTCCGCGGGTCTTGTGGGCTCAGATCCGGAAATGGCTCAGATCCAGAAAATTCGGATCTGGCATTAAACCAGGGCGTGCGTTCAGAATTTGAAAAGCCCATCTCGTGCCTATAATATCAGAAGCATCTTCTCTCTCTAAGGTTACAGAAAATAATCAGAGAATTTCCAGAGAGAGAGAGAGAAGTGCTGCTGCTATTCCGAGGAGTCGTCGACATTTTTGGCCAGCGTTCTAAAGTTCTCTTCGAACTTGCTGGTTCCTGGAGGCTTGTCCGTAAGGCGGATATAGCTTTGAGCGCCGGTGATCTTTCACCCCAGCAGGCTTTCTTCTTCCTCTGTTGCCTTCGAGAATACCGTCGCTTCTCTTTAGAAGTTATACGGTTCTGTTGCCTTCGAGAATACCGTCGCTTCTCTTTAGAAGTCATACGGTTCTGTTGCCTTCGAGAAATATTACGAAATCTTTTTAGATTCCCGTAATACAACATCACCTTCTTTAAGGTGTTGTTGCTGGAAACATTGTCTTTACAATAGTTTCTGAATTCATGGTTTTCCATCGATTGTTCGCCAAGGGACTAACAATCTCAAAGCTATATCGAAAAGATGGATAACTCACGTGCATCGCTCGTCAATACCGACTTTAAAAAGTTGGAGAAATTCGACGGCGAATATTTCTAAATCTAGAAACGGAAAGTAACCTTAAACATTCAACTCGTGGAAGTTGATCACGTGTTGAATGAGGAAGAACCGATCGTTCCAACAACCGGAACCGCATAAGTTATTGCAGCTGCTAAGTCCAAGCAGGCAAAATGGATTAGAGAAAACAGTATCTGTAAACTGTTGATTCTCAATAGCATGGAAGACTCTCTGGCAGAGTCCTATTCCAAGAAGAATTCTGCCAAAGAGATTTGGGACTCCTTGGAGAAATTGTACGAAGATGACGAGAATCGGTCCAAGATCTTCTTGGTTGAAAGATACCACAAGTGGACCTTCGAAGATGAGAAGGCTATGCTGCCCCAAGTAAAGGAGTTTCTGAAGCTGCGCCAAAAGTTGGATGACGAGAAGATGCCTCTTGTCGACAAGTTTGTTGTTGGAGGAATCGTCTCTAAACTTCCTGCGGGTTGGAGCAACTTCTATGCAAGGATGCACCGCAAGAAGCTGGACATATGTATGGAAGATCTCCTGCAAGAGATCCATGTTGAGGACGAGATGCGCTCTCAACAGAAGATGGATTCTCTGTCCAAACAACTGGCGAAAGCAAATCTGGTCCAAACCAGAGAGTACAAGGGGAAGCAGGCGGCTTCTCCTCACAAGAAGAAGAAGGACTTCACTAATCTGAAAGTGAAGAGTCCTTCATTCAAGAATCAGAAGTCCAAGTCCCATGTGACTTGTTACAAATGTGGCAAGAATGGCCACTACAAAAGTGACTGCAAGGAACCAGAAAAAGGTGAGCCTAGTAAAGTTTTTTTGGTTACTAATCTGGTTGCAATGATAGCGCAGGTTGCAAATGTGGGGGTCGACTCGGACTGGTGGATAGACACTGGTGCGACATGTCATGTCTGCTCAGACAAGGAATGGTTCGACTCCTATGAGCCAACTTCCGAAAAAGTCATAATGGCAAACCAGGCACAAGCTGAAGTACTGGGGATCGGGACGGTGGAGCTGAAACTCACATCGGGGAATACTCTGACGCTTCAAGGAGTGAAGCATGTTCCTGCAATTGCTAAGAACCTGATCTCTGGGAGCCTGCTTTGTAATGCAGGCTTGAGGATGGACATCAATGCTGGCCAGATGGTGATGTCCAAGAAGGGTACATTCTTCGGAAAAGCTTTCCAGACTGAAGGAATGTACAAAATTCAGCTTGTTGTAACCCAAAAAAATGATATTAATGCTATTTCTACTTTGAACTATTCTTTTGAGTTGTGGCATAATAGGCTAGGACATGTTCATTGTAAAAGAATTAACAAGATGTCTAGCCTAGGACTTATCTCCAAGTGTGGGGGTAAGGTAGAGAAATGTGAAGTGTGTGCTCAGACGAAGATCACAAAGAAATCCTTTCACAGGGTCCATCGAAGCACAGATCTTCTGGAGTTGGTTCACTCAGATATCTGTGATTTCAAGCAATTCTCTACGAAAGCCGGGATGAAGTATTTTATTACTTTCATCGATGACTTCTCAAAGTATGCTTTTGTCTACCTGCTCAAGTCTAAAGACGAAGCATTCGAGAAGTTCAAGGAGTTCAGGGCCGAGGCTGAACGGCAAACTGGACAACAACTCAAAAGGCTAAGGAGTGATCGAGGCGGGGAGTATCGGTCTCATGATTTCTCATCATTCTGTAAAGAACATGGAATCATAAATGAGACGACGGCTCCGTACTCTCCTCAATCCAACGGAGTAGCAGAAAGGAAGAACAGAACGTTGACAGAGATGATGAACTCTATGCTGTTGACTGCGGGTCTTCCAAAGAGCTTCTGGGGAGAAGCTGCATTAACGGCTACTTTCATTCTCAATAGAGTACCGTATGCAACTTCGGACATAACACCTCATGAACTCTGGTTCAAAGTCAGACCTAACTTGAATGTCATTCGAGTGTGGGGGTGTCTGGCTTACGTGAAGCTCCCAGATCTGAAGATTCAGAAGCTGGGGACTAGGACCACTAAGGCTATCTTCTTGGGTTATGCCGAGAAGAGTGATGCTCGGAGATTCCTTGATATAGAATCAAATCATATCATTGAATCTCGCGATGCTGAATATTTTGAAGACAAGTTTGCAAGGCACAAAAATATTGTTCTCGTGGATCTTCCGGAGAATGATGAGAGTGCAAAGCAGACAGAAGTCCTTAAAGAACCAGTAGTCCAAGAAGAAGCTATTGTCGAAGAGACACCAGTTGAACCAGAACTCGCTGAGCCGTCAACTAAGCGAGTAAGGAGGCCGAAAGACTTCGGAGATGACTTCGTCACTTATCATATGGAAGCAGATCCGCTTACCTATGATGAAGCGATGAAGACCAGAGATGTTGTATTCTGGAAGGAGGCGATAGACAATGAGATTGACTCAATCACCTCCAATAATACATGGGTGTTAGTTGACCTGCCAGAAGGAGCAAGACCCATCGGATGCAAATGGATCTTCAAGAAGAAGATGAAAGCAGATGGAACCATCGACAAATTCAAGGCCAGGCTAGTGGCCAAAGGGTTTGCTCAGAAACAGAGGATCGACTATTTTGATACTTATGCTCCAGTAGCTCGGATGACAACCATCAGATTGTTAATTGCTCTAGCAGCAATACACAAACTAGTGATACATCAGATGGATGTGAAAACGGCATTCCTTAATGGCGAGCTGACAGAAGAGATCTACATGCAACAACCAGAAGGTTTTGTCGTCAAAGGTCTGGAAGACAAAGTCTGCAAGTTGATGAAGTCTCTGTATGGTTTGAAACAAGCTCCCAAAATGTGGCATGAGAAGTTTGACAAAGTGATAAGATCAAATGGCTACAAGGTCAGTGAAACAGACAAGTGTGTCTATACTAAGTTTGCTGACGGAAGAGGAGTTATCGTTTGTCTATACGTTGACGACATGCTAATCCTATGTACGGATTTAAGCTGTGTCACAGAGACAAAGAAATTTCTCTCGACCAAGTTCAGTATGAAGGACTTGGGGGATGCCGATGTTATCTTGGGGCTCAAGATCATCCGGACAGGCACGGGAATAGCACTGTCACAATCTCATTACATTGAGAAAATGCTCACTCGATACGGGTATCAAGATCTTCCTATAATTGATACACCATACCGGAGTGATCAGAAGCTGGAGCCAAATTCGAGAGAAAGCGTCAAGCAATTGGAGTACGCCAGCGTCATCGGAAGCTTGATGTACGCTACTACTGCCACAAGGCCTGACATAGCTTTTGCGGTGGGAATGCTGAGTCGGTTCACTAGCAACCCAGGCGTTGAACACTGGAATGCTGTGAAGCGTGTTATGAGATATCTTAAAAAGACTCAGACATTTGCACTATACTACAGCGGAGATCCGTCAGTAGTGGAAGGCTTCAGTGATGCTAGCTGGTGTTCAGAGGTGGAGAGCGAGTATTCTACAGGTGGATTCATATTCGCCTTGGACGGAGCTGCTATATCGTGGAAATCGAAGAAGCAGACAATGTTATCTCGCTCCTCCATGGAATCTGAATTCTTTGTATTGGATGCTGCTGCAGATGAAGCAGAGTGGCTTCGGGAGCTCATGTATGATCTTCCAGTGGTTGGAGCTCAGATACCGATAATCCCGATATACTGTGACAACCAGGCGGCAGCAGCAGTAGCATCAAATGAACTCTTTAACGGAAAGAAGAGGACTGTGCGGTTAAAGCACAGAGCAGTGAACGATCTCATCAAACGAGGCGTCATTGCAGTCATCGATGTTCGGAGTCAGGAGAACCTGGCGGATCCGTTCACGAAAGGCCTCAAACGACAGCTGGTCGAGGACACAGCAATGAAGATGGGTTTGAAGGCATTCTAATATTGTGTCATTATAATCCTATCAATAAATTTTATGTTATTGGTTCAAAGAGAAATCTACCAGATATCTAATTTTTTGATTCAAGGGAGGACTATTGACTGGAAAAATATTAGTTAACAGTGGGTACTTGTTCTACGGAACATGGAAGGGTTTCGGACCCAGAACCACTGTTGTCTACTATGAATTTTCTACGGAAAATTGATCCTGTGGGAAGGATGGCATAATGCCTTAATGGGTTCTCAGACTGAGTGAAGGTCTGTTATGCTTTACAGGAAGCATGGTAGCACAGCACTACAAGGAGTGTGACTCCATGCTATGTGTGGCGGTGACTCCACCATGAGGTTCTCGAAAGAGGTTAATCCTCGGCTATGTTAGCCAAGTCACAGCGGCGTAGCACCGCAAATAGACAGTTGGCCTAATGTTGTATATTAAATTAAAGAGGGATGTAGTCAGCACTACAAAGAGGAGGTGTTCCTCATGTTACGGGTGGCACGACACCACAATGAGGTAAACCCGGCTAGGGATAAAGCCTCGGCCTTGCAAGCCATGTCGTAGCGGCGTAACACCGCACAGAAGCGTAAGGCTTCATGCTGGGTAGTTTGGCACTACAAAGGGGCTAGACCTCATGCTACGGGTAGTATGACACTACGATGAGGTTCCCGGTGATTCGGGGTAAGGTCCTCGGCTTAAGGCCATGTCATAGCGGCGTAGCACCGCAAAGGAAGCGTTGGACGCTTCATGTCATGTCTCTTTAATAAAGAACTCACCTATAATGTATGGACAAAAAAATAGACCGTTTCTTGAGGGTAAATTTGTAGACGCCCAAAATACATACATTGAAATCCAGGCTGGCACAAGGCCTTTAATGTGCAGCCAGAAGCACAGATAACTACATTATGTGAGTGGAAAAAATTACAGTTGTGGTACAGAATTCAAGGCGTAGTCCATTCTTGTATCATACTGTTGTTCAACCCATGCGGGAAGATTCAAGTCGTCAGCGACATCTATCCTAATGCATAATGGACAGTTATTATGTGGAACGCTTAACTCATATATATAGAGATATGTGGGGGATTGTTGGTGTTTTATTCTATGTGTTGTGTGTGTTCACAACATTCTATTGTTAAAAGATAGTCCCACATCGGAAAATCACACCAATATGTATCTCTATATATTACTTATGAAGGAATAGAGAGATGCACATGGGTTGAAGCCCAATGGAGGGTGCCATGTGGGGGGATTTTACATAGAGGTGAGAATAAGAAACCAACTTTTGGCCAAAATGAAAATAGATTGGAGCTAAGCCCCGAAGGGGCTTAGCGACTCGGACTCGGACTCGGACTCGGACTCGGGCTCGGGCTCGGACTTGGGCTTGGGCTAATGGGCTTTTGAGGCTTAATGTGGCTTTTTGATGGCACTTTGCACTTAGCACGACAGCTCGTCGCTAGGTGCATTGTGCGCTTTAGTTGCGCTCGTGCGCGAGCCTCTGCGCGGCCTGCGTGGCGTACGGGGCGTACTGAGCGTACGGGACGTACGGGTCGTACGGGTCAAGCGGGTCGAGTGGGCCGTTCAAATTATGTAACGTCCGCGGGTCTTGTGGGCTCAGATCCGGAAATGGCTCAGATCCAGAAAATCCGGATCTGGCATTAAACCAGGGCGTGCGTTCAGAATTTGAAAAGCCCATCTCGTGCCTATAATATCAGAAGCATCTCCTCTCTCTAAGGTTACAGAAAATAATCAGAGAATTTCCAGAGAGAGAGAGAAGTGCTGCTGCTATTCCGAGGAGTCGTCGACATTTTTGGCCAGCGTTCTAAAGTTCTCTTCGAACTTGCTGGTTCCTGGAGGCTTGTCCGTAAGACGGATATAGCTTTGAGCGCCGGTGATCTTTCACCCCAGCAGGCTTTCTTCTTCCTCTGTTGCCTTCGAGAATACCGTCGCTTCTATTTAGAAGTTATACGGTTCTGTTGCCTTCGAGAATACCGTCGCTTCTCTTTAGAAGTCATACGGTTCTGTTGCCTTCGAGAAATATTACGAAATCTTTTTAGATTTCCGTAATACAACATCACCTTCTTTAAGGTGTTGTTGCTGGAAATATTGTCTTTACAATAGTTTCTGAATTCGTGGTTTTCCATCGATTGTTCGCCAAGGGACTAACAGATATTGTTCCATTAAGAATTAATAAAAACGATATATAATATATAAAATTAAGTCTAAATGTATCAAAATATTTTTCTACCTTTCTAAATGACCTTTTTTGCCATTTTTTGGTTTTCCACAATGAAGAACCCGATACTCCGTTCCAAAATAGTCGAAACCGCCAAACCCTATCTTCTATACCCGATCATACTAACAGAAAGTATCCGAAACCGACTCAGATACCGATATTTCGGAACTGTCAACCACCACATTCACAACATATTCAATTTAGTTCTTGATTTTCGATCGTCGTCAAGCTAGAACAACTAAACTCAATCAAACACATTTGGTATTAATCTAACAACAGAGTAGTATCCGCAAACTTTAGATCCAAACTAGATGTAGTTTGAACCAGGAAACATTTTCTTAGGCTGTGTTTGAATGGGCTTTTTTCCATGGAAAATATTTCCATCACAAATTTTCCACCAATTGTAGTGTTTGATAGCATATATTTTCTTATCCAACCCATAAGAAAATATCATTTTCCAAGTAAAATAACTTTTTTTGTGGAAAATAATGCCAATCAAACACCCAAATTAAGTTTTTCATGAATTTTTTTTTTTTAATTCTATAAAAAAAATTTACTAGAAAAAAAATTCCATGGAATTAATTTTTTTTCCACATATTTTCCAACTTCCAATCAAACGCACCATTAGTGTTCTTCATTTTCGAAATTGTGTTATTTGTAGCTTATTTTCAAGCAAAGCAGAAAGACTGAATAGATGTATAGGTACTACTTCCTTCTCTATCTCTATCTACACCCAACTTAAAAGTTCTGCTTCATAGTTCCATATACATCCATCTTCCATTCTTAAGATCCTGAATCCAGACACAGTACCTGGCTAGTTTCACAACTCAGACCAAAGCCCGTCGTAGTACCCCCCGAAAGATATGTCAGCCCTCGTCGTCCTTGTCGTCGTCGTCGGAACTCCCCTTGCAGCTGTCAGGGTGTGGTTCAGCCTGGTTGCCTGCTGCATAACTTGCTTTATCCTCTGCAATGACATCCAGAAACAAAAAAATTTAGTTCTGATCAGTCCAAAAAAGAGAGGATTATTTAGCTTTAGGATATCCTATAATATTCGAAATTTATATTTAGCTCTCTATATTGTCCACAAGGGAGTTTGGGTCTCATTCTAACAGTTGGCTTAGACCGACAATCCGAGACATAAAAATTTCAAATATTATGGAGATCTAAACGAACTGTTAGCCCAAGTCAAACGATGAGACCCAGAAACCTTCTGAACAATATGAAAACCTAAAACTAAATAACCAAAAAATATATATAAGAGAATTCAGGATCTTGCAAAGTAGCAGAGGAAGGCTAACAGATTTAGACCTTTTCGTCGGTGTAGATTTGGAACGAAAGTCTCTGGATCTGGTTGTTGGTCAATTTTAAAGCACATCGAAATCACTTGAAAATAATATATGACAATACAAGTATAATTAATTGACTTCTGTACCAGAAGATATGTTATAAAACTGGTCTAGATATGCTTCAAATTGACAAATGTGCTTCAAAAAATATAATTTATGAAGTTGTGGTATCAAAATCGAACAGTGGAAAATTAAGGTGAAAAAAAAGTCCGAGTGCTAATTGAGGTATCATTAGAGTAATTTAAAGTTAGGCTTAAATTCAAATCGATACCCTCAACTATTCCAAATTTTTAACTTGATATCGTAAACTTTAAAATTAGACAACTTGATAACTCAACTATAATTGTATAACTTAATACCATACCAGCATTAACATAAAATATTGAATGATCAAAATACTCCCACTCTTTCCCCCTCCTATCTTCTGGGCGATAGTGGCGGAGGCAGTGGGGACGGCAGCGGGAGAGGGGAGTAATGTAGTCAAAAAAAAAAAAAAAAAACTTTTTAACTGGAAAAAACCATAAATATATTCAAGAGTCGTTATCGAGTAAAACAATATAGGGTATCAAGTGTTTTTTTCCCTTTTCTGAGATGTCCGATGATACGTACAGGACTTTGTGCACGATACATTGCATGTCTGTTGGGCTCACTGTCCCCCAACTCCCACCAAATAAATGGAAGAAATAATACTCCCCCGTGGCTAGATCCACTGATCTTCCTCCACCCAGCCAGGACCTTATACCTCTTCTCGGTAACCACAAGAGTCACTCGAGTTCGGTATATATGGTATCAAGTTGAAAATTGGAATAGTTGAGGATATCAAGTTAAAATTTAGCAAAAAAAAAAAAAAATCAGATCTTAGAGAATTAGCACAGGAAGGCCAAGAGATTTAGACCTTTTCGTCTGCGTAGATTTGGAACGGAAGCCTCTGGCTCCGGCTGCGGGTCTGGTAGTTGGGCTGCCGGCGGCCGCCGAGAGCTACGACGCATATGACTGCAGCAGCTATGGAACAGAGTGCTCCAGCAACAGTACCACCCACCAATCTCCACCTCCTGCATGGCTTTTCTTCGGCATCATCATCCACACATCCCTCCTCCTCCTCCTCATCGTCGTCCGTTCCTTCCTCCCTTCTCGATCGCCGGCTCAGCGAATACTTACCATCATCCTCATCGTCGCCGGACGATATCGGTGACGCCACGATGTTTTCTCTACTACCGAGCTCGGGAAGAGAGTAGTGATCTACACCTATGTCTTTGAACTCTACCAGCGGCTCCAGCTCCTCCTCCTCCTCCTCCTCCTCTTCTCTTGCAGCCTTTGCCGGCGTCGAGTTCTCGACGCGGAGTTCTTGGTTTTTTGACGGGAGGAAGAAGTAGTGGCTGTCGACGAAGGCTGCGGCGCCGCCGAAGTTGGTCTCGGAGAGCGGCAGGTCCTTGCCGGTATCGAGTCCGAACTCGAACGCGGTGGCATTAGGAACTTGAAGGAGTTCCCAGTCCTCTATGTCCATGTCCATACAAGAAGATTTCTCCATAACTAGCTACTTTAGTAGAGAAGAGCGTAGGGATTATGGAGTGATAAGAAGAGGGTGAGTGACTCTCTCTAATGGAGAGAAGGGTCGTGTGATATTTCTACACAGAGTAATGCTATTAGTACTTTCAAATTATCCATCCAAACTTTTTCTCTTTATATCACAGCTGATCTCGAATGTTAAATAATAGATTTTTTCTAAGGGCACCACCATTTTTACTTGAGGGCAAGTCTTACTTGGAGGCAGCCCAAAAAGGTGAAGAATTTGTTAGGGGGCATCCAAATTTTGCTAGGGGACAGCCCAACCCCCCAAACCCTTCATTTCTTCTCATTACTCATTCTACACTCTCTCTCCACAAAAAGAAAAAAAACTCTCTTCCTCTCCCAAAATCCTAATTTTTTTCTTCTCCACCACTCCACTCCCAATTCCTCCATCAAGATTTCTTCCACAACATTCGTAGATTCGACGAGATGACACGCAAGTCAAAGCAACCGGAATCTAGGTACGTTCTTCCCTAATTTTTTCAAGAATTTTGTACATTCTATTCAAAACCCTAGAATAATTTTAATTCTCTAATTTTTTTTATAAATTAGGTTTAGAATCTCTTTATGGTTCATGAAAGAAATTTTCGAACACAAGAAATCCACATTTTATCTTGAAACCCTAACCCTAGAACACGACAAACGAGCATGTCGTTTTTGGCCGTTCGGGTTGAATACAGTAGGACTGCCAGGCCTGTGGCAGTCCTAATGTAAATCAGGACTGCCACAGTCTTGACAGTCCTCTTGTGAAAGAGGACTGCCATGACTGTGGCAGTCCTGATTTACATTAGGACTGCCACAGGCCTGGCAGTCCTACTGTAATGAGATATGGGGGTGGGTAACTGCATAATTCTCATATGCGGGGGGTAACTGCATATCCTATTTATGTTTCTATTATTTAATAACTGTATGTTGTCCTGCAGTCCACCGGCCGCTAACAAAAGAATAGGGCCCACCGCGTAAAAGCGGAAGGAACGTACAGGAGAGGTTGCCAAAGTCGAGCGTCCGTGGCCGTCGGAGCAATTGGAGCTCTTCCTTCCAAAAACGTCTTGTATGCTGGGTTGGTGAGGATGGTTAGTTCCGTATTTGTAATTAGACTGAGATTTTCATGTTTGTAGACTTAATTCACTTATACTTTCATTTACAGTCTAAAAAGGTAAAAGAATTGACCCAGACACTCCGGAGAGGTTGCCAAAGTGACACTAGTATCGCGGTCGCCAACGAGCTTGATCGCATCGACGACGTGGTCGAGTTCCCCTTCATAAATAATAGGGAGTCTCGTTCAAAGGTCCGGCATGATATGTAGTTGGATGTGGAATGATCATTAGTTGGATGTAATCTGGATGTTTTTGTAAAGATATTTTTGTTGTTTGAAACATGAAGGATATATTTATTGTTTGGAAACTTAAGTTGTTGGACAGACTTTTGAAGGATATGTGATGAGAGTTTGAAACTGAAACTCTCTGTCACAGAGAGTTTCAATTAGGACTGCCACCCCCTGGCAGTCCTACACAAAAGGAGGACTGTCAGGGTGCTGGCAGTCCTACACAAAAGGAGGACTGCCATGGTGCTGGCTGTCCTAATTGAAACTTGCTGTTACAGCAAGTTTCAATTAGGACTGTCAGCACTCTGGCAGTCCTATTTATAAGTCATGGAATTAATATTTGTTTGCGATTCTAAAATTTCGACAAAAGTGCTAAAACGGAAGTCCAAACATCATTTTTTTGCGATTCTAAAATTTTGAAAGGCCGTCTAAAGGTGAAGCGATTAATCTCAGGCTCCTTGAAGATACGCTCATTTTGCGACAAACCGGGCCTCGTTTCGACCTCTCAGTCAAAAGTTATGGCCCTCCAAAGTTTCAACTAACCATAAAATGCAGGAGAATGACCATTCTCCGTCTTAATTTAGACGGAAAATGGTCATTCTCTGTGTAATTTAGCACGGAGAATGGTCATTCCAGTGTTAAAACGCAGGAGAATGACCATTCTCCGTCTTAATTTACACGAAGAATGGCCATTCTCCGTGTAATTTAGCACAGAGAATGGTCATTCCAGTGTTAAAACGCAGGAGAATGACCATTCCCAGTGTTGAAACGTAGGAGAATGACCATTCTTCGTGTTAATTTACACGGAGAATGGCCATTCTCCGTGCTAAATTACAGACTTACAATTAGGACTGCCACCCCCCTGGCAGTCCTACATAGAATTAGGACTGCCAGGGTTCTGGCAGTCCTAATTCAATGTAGGACTGCCAGGGGGTGGCAGTCCTGATACTGGATCGGATAGCCATTCTCCGTGCTAAATTACACGGAGAATGGCCATTCTCCGTGTAATTTAGCACGAAGAATGAGAAAGTTTCAATTAGGACTGCCAGCACCCTGGCAGTCCTAATTCAATGTAGGACTGCCAGGGGGGGGTGACAGTCCTGATACTGGATCGGATAGCCATTATCCGTGCTAAATTACACGAAAAATGGGCATTCTCCGTGCTAAAATACAAGAGAATGGCCATTTATATAACAACAAGTTTCAATTAGGACTGCCAGCACCATGACAGTCCTCCTTTTGTGTAGGACTGCCAGGGGGGTGGCAGTCTTAATTGAAACTCTCTGTGATAGAGAGTTTCAAAACTCACATCACAGAGACTTACAAATAGGACTGCCACCCCCTAGCAGTCCTACATTCAATTAGGACTGCCAGGGTGCTGGCAGTCCTAATTGATACTTGCTGTAACAGCAAGTTTCAATTAGGACTGCCAGCACCCTGGCAATCCTAATTAAATGTAGGACTGCCAGTGGGTGGCAGTCCTGATACTGGATCGGATACTTTAACCAATTGGTATATTTTGCTACACATACTTGTACACAGGTAAACACATATAACACAGATAGCACACATGTAAACACATATAACACAGATAGCACACAGGTACAAAAAAATAAACACAAATAGCACACAGGTAAACACATATAACATACTGAACTTCATATTTCACTATATACAAAATTTACTCCATATAGATTAGTGGGCTTCATATTTCACTGTATACAAAAGTGGTCCTCCATATACAAACGTCAAACTGTAAGTATATCAATACTTAGTCGATTTGGACGTCGTAGTGGTCAGCAGGTAAGTCTCTTGGCTCCTCAAACTTCAAACTGTAAATATATCCATACTTGATTTTGACGTCGTAATAGTCGATTTTGACGTCGACACCAATGTACCGCACCCTTACTTGATTCAAAACAAAGATCGGTCCAGAATAAATGGGCTACATTGACTGCAATTGGAGCAGGTACCGCAAAATCGGAAGATCTCAAGTCCTACAATAGAACTTAAAAGTTAATACAATTAGACAACATCATAAAGCAAATAGGTTTCATAGATTACGACTGCCAGAGAGGTGGTAGTCCTTCACATATGTAGGACTGTCAGGCCCCTGGTAGTCCTACATATGTGAAGGACTGCCACCTCTCTGGCAGTCCTAATCTATGATCGGAACTGCCAGAGAGGTGACAGTCCTCTGTGTCACAACCCGATTTTTTATCCGATGAAAAGTTAAAATTTAGTTACCAAGAGGGCTTCCGATGCATCAAAGTGTTCTTCCGACGTGGCGGAAAGAGAGTATACAATATTTGATGATCTCGGTTGTCCCATGTTCAATATTTTTCTATATTAAACACATAATTCAACTTTTTATATGTGAAATTCATGTTTAAAATATTAAATATATATTAATTCGATGACTTACCAATAAATGGGAGAAGTTAATGACCTAGAGTTGAGAAAAAAATTTGGGATAAAATTCAATGACCTAGAGTTGAGAGAAAAATTTGGAAAAAAATGTAGGTTCGGAAAAAACTTGGGGTTAAATTCTTTGACATATAGTTGAGGGAGAGAAGAAAAGAGTTGAGGGAGAAAAGAAAAGAGTAGAGGGAGAGAGAAAAAGAAAACAAAAGTTGGTATTTATACCTTTGCTTGGGCTAGCCCCAAGTAAAAAAAATTGATGGCAAACTTGTAATATTTTGAAACATTTTTGGGCTAGCCCCTAGCAAAAAGGGTGGTGCCCTTAGAAAAAACCAAATAATATTATGTGTGCAAATATTGACCCAAAAAATTATCTTAAAATTGCTGAGAAATCCAATTTCGGGATTGGTTTGTATCAAAAATCTACCCGCAGGATAAATTTTATGAAATGTCCAGAATTATATATTTGCACGTTAAATATTCCAAGATTCCAATTTTAAATGCTCTGTATTTACAAAATTGTCATCTTTATAATACCATAACTACCCTTCCCACAAACTCAGATTTGAATTGCGATTATCGTCTTCTTTTTCTTCACGAGAGATCTGAATTCCATTTCTCTCATCTTCAGCAGAGATCGCAAAAATCGTTCGTAGTTTACTGTGCTTTTCTTCAGTCGAACTCTGATCATCGCTCATCATCATCATCATCATCATCGTGGAGAGATTTGAAGTTTTCCAACGATTAGGTCAATTGTGGAGAGAAGATATTCTTCTTCTTTTCCATAAGAGTTAGCATCGTTTTGAAAGAATAACGAAAACTCTTGAATTTTTGTTCATGACAATTTTTTTCCACAAAAAAAAGGTTTTAGTTTTTGTCGACTGTTCTCCATCATTCTCCGTAATTTTAACACGGAGAATGGCCATTCTCCGTGTTAAAATTACGGAGAATGACCATTCTTCGTGCTAAAATCACGGAGAATGGCCTTATCCATGTCAAAATGATAGAGAATGACCATTTTTCGTGTCAAAATGACAGAGAATGGTCGTTCTCCGTGTTAAAACCACGGAGAATGACCATTCTCCGTGTTAAAATGACGGAGAATGGCTCCGTGATAAAATGACCGAGAATGGCCATTCTCCGTCATTTTAACACGGAGAATGGTCATTCTCTGTGTTAAAATAACGGATAATGGTCATTCTCCTTGTTAAATTGACAGAGAATGGCCATTCTCTGTCATTTTAACACGGAGAATGGTTATTCTTTGTCAATTTAACAAGGAGAATGACCATTCTCCATGGTTTTTAGCGCGGAGAATGGTCATTCTCCTTGTTAAATTGACGAAAAAATGGCTATTCTTTATCAATTTAACAAAGAGAATGACCATTCTTCGTAGTTTTAGCACGGAGAATGGTCATTCTCCTTGTTAAATTGACAGAGAATGACCATTCTCCGTCATTGTAACACGGAGAATGACTATTTTTTGCCAATTTAACAAGGAGAATGGCCATTCTCCGTGATTTTAGCACGGAGAATGGCCATTCTTCGTGTTAAAATGACGGAGATTGACCATTCTTCTTGTTAAATTGACGGAGAATGGCCGCCATTCTCCGTCATTTTAACACGGAGAATGACTATTCTTTGTCAATTTAACAAGAAGAATGGCCATTCTTAGTGGTTTTAGTACGGAGAATGGTCATTCTTCGTGCTAAAACCATGGAGAATAGCCATTCTCCGTGTTAAATTGACGGAGAATGACCATTCTCCGTCATTCTAACACGGAGAATGGCTATTCTTTGTCAATTTAACAAGGAGAATGACCATTCTCCGTGGTTTTAGCACGGAGAATAGCCATTCTTCGTGGTTTTAGCACGAAGAATGGTTATTTTTCGTGATATTACCACGACGACTGATGATTCTCCTGCATTTTATGGCCGGTTGAAACTTTGAAGGGCCATAACTTTTAACTGGGAGGTCGAAATGAGGTCTGGTTTGTCGCAAAAGGAGCGTATTTCCGAGGAGCCGGAGATTAACAGTTTTTTTATTAGTCGGCCTTTCAAAATTTTAGAATCGCGAAAAAATGATGTTTGGTCCTCTGTTTTAACAATTTTATCGTTTGTCCGTGTTTCTGAAATTTTTCGATGAGTTTTTGAAGTAAGGTTTGAAGATTTTGGAGGAGAAAACCTGTCACCCTCATTTTCCGTATTTCTCGTATTTCGTATTTATACTCGTATCTGGATTTTCGGCATGTATTTTATTTTTCTCAACTTGTGAAATTTCGGTATTTCTCGTATTTTGGGTTTTGTCATGGCTCGGTTTTAATTGGTTTGGGTTGGTTTGGTTTGGTTTAATGTGCATTGGAACACCTTAGCCTATGCTCCACCCTCAACACACCACATCCCACCCTCTTTATAATCTCCACCTAACACTCTCTCTCTTCATTACCTCCTCCATTAATTTCTTCTTCTTCTTCTTCCTCTACACAACTCTCCACACCCATAGGCAAGTGCACCTTGCCACCACATGAGAACCCTCTTTTATTTGTCCATTTGCTAGATTAGGACTTGGTGATCAACATTAGAACTTGGTATTTTGTGATTTGGAGTCCCCACTGTTCTAGATCTAAGTTTTTCTTATTTTCGATTTTGCATGGTTTTGATCTACTTAAGTTGGTTTTTTATGGGTTTTGATTTTTCTTGTGGAAGAGAATTCCATTCCACCCTGGTTGGAACTTTAGAAATCTGGATTTGGAGTTCGGATGGCCAAGTTATGAGGTTTTGAAGTTTTGGAGCCATGAGAGCTTCTTCTCAGCCATGGAGAAGAAGACCCAGACCCTGCGTGCGTGTTTTTACGTGTACGCAGCTTTCTGCGTGCGTGACTTTTTACGTATGCCGCTCTCTTGCGTGCGTGACTTTTCACGTATGCAGCTCTCCTGCGTGCGTGACTTTTCACGTATACAGCTCTCTTGCGTGAGTGACTTTTCACGTATGTAGCTCTCCTGCGTGCGTGACTTTTCACATATGCAGCTCTCTTGCGTGCGTGACTTTTCACGTATGCAGCTCTCCTACGTGCGTGACTTTTCACGTATGCAGCTCTCTTGCGTGCGTGACTTTTCACGTATGCAGCTCTCTTGTGTGCGTGACTTTTCACGTATACAGCTCTCTTGCGTGCGTGACTTTTCACGTATGCAGCTCTCCTGCGTGCGTGACTTTTCACGTATGCAGCTCTCCTGCGTGCGTGACTTTTCACGTATGCAGCTCTCCTGCGTGCGTGACTTTTCACGTATGCAGCTCTCCTGCGTGCGTGTCTTGTGCGTACGCTGCACCCTGAACCCCTTGCTTAACCCATTGGCTCTTGGAGTTTTGGTCTTATTTCTTTAAGCTTGGCTCTTCTATAGCCCTGTATATTGATATTTTATTAGATATTTTACGTCCATTTTATATCCTTACGCCTTTTGTCATGAACTTGATTTTACTTAATATGTTTGGAATGACTATTATACATGGCATGGTATGACAAGAACTATCATAACACGACAGTGACCCGTAGTGGTGCACTCCTGACATGACCAACCTGACATGTTAGTGGCCCGTCGTGGCGCACTCCTGACAAGTACCCTGGCATGATTTATCTTAATGCTGTTGCGACGGCTAACATGACTTGATAAGAATAAATGGCCTAGACACCGTGGGTGAATGTGTTTGTACAAATGAACCTGTCTTGTCTTGCATCATGTCTAGGGCATGAATCTCTGGTTTCCACGGTCAGGGATTCATACTGAATATGGCTAGGATTAATGACTAGATTAATCAAATAGTTCATGGAGAATTTCCCAGTTACCCGTTGCCCCTTTGGTCCCGGCCTTATATATATATATATATACTTGGGATTTGTTGCTATCCGTCGAGATGAGCGTACTTCCAGCCCACCGTCGAGTGTGGTACCTTAGGACACATGTATCTTACTACAGTGTGTCTGCTATATCCTGCTATCTTTTCTTTTTCTTGCTGGGATCACTCAGGTAGTAACAAACAGGTAACCGGACTTGGAATTCTTATTGCATCTTGCTAGTAACTAGGCCTGTGATAACCCTAGTTAGTTAAAGTAGCAAGCCGTATTTATTGCTTGGCCGTGATTGATTGGATGGAGTCTAGTCCAGCCTTGTCTCGTCCTGATCCTGTGCAATTTCTGACATGACACGCTTACTCGTGCTTTATCTTAATTCTATATCATGAATAATTGCATGACCAGATTTCTTATATTTACCTTGCCGATAAATGGTGGGAGAAACCAAGTTCTGTTCAGACGAAGGGTTACAACCTCGGTCCTTGTTTGGTTGACGGGTTGTAACCTGGTTATCTGAATAGTCCCATGGTTATCTCATCGTATATCATCCTGTCATGCTTTCCTTATATTCTGTCTTTTATCGATTCTGTGCAAGATTGTCTTTTATATTCTCCTATCATGCTTTTCTTAAATTACTATCTCTTATTATGTAATTATATTATTGTGCTAATTTGCTGGCTTTAGTTCTTATTTTGTGGCCTCCTTTGTGGCACTTGCTCTTTCTGGGGTCTGACCCAGCTGGTTTTGTATGGCCAGATACCGGAGCAGCAGCAAAGGATCTACCTACTTTTCAGCCAGATGGTGACCACTAGAGGGAATCCTGGCAACGAGTGGGTTTCTTTTGTTCTCCCACTGTAATTGTACATTATTCTTTTGAGGCATTTTGCCGACGGGCACTTGTTAGCTCGATGCACTTTACTTTCTGTCTGCCTACGGGCTGTGAACATGATTGGCAACTCGGGGTTGATCATGTATGACTTAACTCTTGCTAGTCCTTACATTTTGTACGACTAGCTTCATGATCATCTGGATATGTAATGTTTGGGACGCCTTACAATTGTATATTTGGTGATCTGATATCTTGTGATTATTATTAGTTGGTTGAGATTGAGACAATAGGATAATTTCTGACCTTAAGAGACTGTTGGCTTGTAGATAAACCCTCATATTTCTAGACAGCCGTGACCGTATAGTGAGATGGATTCCATTTCATTATACGTAGCTGGCTATGTCCGCCCCCGCTCTCCAGTATTTTGGTTCTGGGGCGTGACAAAACCTAGAATCGAAACTGAGCGGCGTATGGAAGTATCGAAATTTTTTTTTTTGAAGAGTAGGGTTCGGGGGTGTTTTCAATAAATTAGAAAGACAAAAAGGTCATTCAGAACTCCCTTTATATATTTTTCGCTAATTCTGGGTATGCAATGAAATGTTATTTTGCGGTGGATTTTTCATAAAACTTTTACAACTTTTGGACATTTGATAAAGTTTTCCAAAAAATAATTACCCAATTTTTTTTAATGTTAATGTTAATATTAATGTTATTGTTAATATTATTGTTATGTTAATGTTAATATTAATATTAATTTTAATGTTAGTGTTAACATTAATTTTAATATTAATGTTAACGTTATTGTTAATTTTAATGTTAATTTTAATTTTAAATTTTGTCATGTCAGCTGCCACTTCAGCATACCACGTCAGCTGCTACGTATGGAGGGATGACTTGGTGGGACAATAATAGCATTATTCTTCTAGAAAAAAGTTGAGGCCATGCATGCCCAAAATGTTACATCTAACATGCCCATTTTATTTCACCAGTATACTTCTCTGTTAGTTACACCGAATCAATTCCGGAAGGGCGTTGGGGTCTCGATTCGAGGTATCTGAAAGGAAGGTTTGGACATCGTGAAGCGTTGTCAGGAGTCAGACATGATTTCTGTTGAGAACAGATCGAGGTCGGTTCGAATTCGGTCTGAACTATGTCAAACTCAAACAGAACTCGCTGGCCTCGACCTGACCAACAACACTAGCGTGGCCCCAAATCAGCATCCGATAGTCGTTTGATCAAATTTGGACGTCCGGAATTAGTGCTAGGCTATTCTAGGATTTTTTTTTTCTAAAATCCTAAGTAGGTTAATTTATCAACCTATATATATGCGTTGAGGGAGGTTAACATGAAAAGCTCAAAACGGTAGATTCGGAATGCAATATGCAAGCCCATAAAAAATCTAAGAAAAAATCTATAATTTGCTATTAGGACTCTATGCCTATGTTAATACAAGAAGATTTCTCCATAATATTATTCTATTAGTAGAGAAGAGTGCGAGTATGGACTAATAAGAAGAGGCCGAGTGACTCTCTATAACGGAGAGGAGCGTCGTGTGATATTTATAGGAAAAAGTTAGGCCATGCATGGTCAATTAGTTGCAGACATCCCAATGCGAAAATATATATTTTATTACTTTATAAAATATTATTTATCTAAATATTAAAAAGTAATTTCAGCAGACGAAAACTAGAATAAAATTCAAATATATACTCATTTTATTTTTACCATCACTTTTTTATTATTTTTTTTGTTAGTTACACCGAACCAAACAGTCCGTACTTGCTCCGGGAGGGATGGGCCTACCAGTGAGAGGGATGCCATTATCAACCCGTTAATAATTTGATGCCTTTGTGGCATGGCATGTGGTTTCAACTACTTTGTGTCTTCTGATTGATTAGATTAGATTAACTGTAGAGAAAGCTGAGTCAATGCTTATCTGGTGCTTGCTTTGGCTGTCAAGAATTTCAGATATTGTGAGATGGTAGACGGGATGGTTGTACGTCTTTACGATATTTTATTATTATTATTGTGCTTCTGTCAACACTGACATCTTCTCAATTGTGTACGAGATAAGAGTCGTCCACGGACCGATCACATCCGTTCGACCGCACGCACAAGAGGAGATAACTTCTTTGATCCCGTGTTCGAGTCGAGGTACGTTTACGTACCGGTCGCATCCGCACGAATGCTCTCGCTCAAGGCGAGATAACGTGCACGAGTCCAGTAGACTTATTTCCGTAGTTCAGGATATTGCCGCTTTCACCAGGCCTCTGATGCGTACGAACGTGGGTGCCTCGAACTATGTATGATATGAACTCAATTTCTAGGATGTTAATTCTCTTAACATAAAACTATTTTATTTTATTTAAAAAAAATTCGTTGGTAGGATATTGAGATCTCCTTTCGTAATTGAGATTCTGTTTTTAGTAATCATCTTTATCAAATGCGGGCCAAATTTATTCCCGCCATTTTATCTGATGATTTGGAGCGTCTGATTCGTTGCTTCCTTCACTAAAATTGCATAACCAAGAAGATAGATTCACTGACTACTGCAAAAAAAAATCTATGAAATTGGAAGGCCCAACCCTTAGCACCTATGGATGGAATGAGACCGAAATTGTAGAAATTGGAACTAGGAATTGAATTTACTATTAAATAAACTTCAAAATTCTTGATGTAGAAATTGGGCATGGGGATAAGCCTTACTAAGGATGCTCTATGCTCTTATAAACATGTTGGTCGCACCCGCTCGACCGCACGCACAAGGCGAGGTAACTTCTCTGATCCCGTGTCCGAGTCGAGGCACGTTCACGGACCGGTCGCATCCGCACGAACGCTCTCGTTCGAGGCGAGATAACGTGCACGAGTCAAGTAGACTTATTCCCGTGGTTCAGGATATTGCCGCTTTCATCAGGCCTCTGATGCGTACGAGCGTGGGTGCCTCGAACTATGTATGATATGAACTCAATTTCTAGGATGTTAATTCTCATAACATAAAACTATTTTATTTTATTTAAAAAAAATTTCGTTCGTAGGATATTGAGATCTCCTTTCGTAATTGAGATTTTGGTTTTAGTAATCATCTTTATCCAATGCGGGCCAAATTTATTCCCGCCATTTTATCTGACGATTTGGAGCGTCTGATTCGTTGCTTCCTTTACTAAAATTGCATAATCAAGAAGATAGATTCACTGACTACTGAAAAAAAAAATCTATGAAATTGGGAGGCCCAACCTATAGCACCTATGGATGGAATGAGATCGAAATTGTAGAAATTGAGACTAGGAATTGAATTTACTATTAAATAAACTTCAAAATTCTGGATGTAGAAATTTGGCATGGGGATAAGCCTTACTAAGGATGCTCTATGCTCTTATAAACATGCTGGTCGCACCCGCTCGACCGCACGCATAAGGCGAGGTAACTTCTCTGATTCCGTGTCCGAGTCGAGGCACGTTCACGGACTGGTCGCATCCGCACGAACGCTCGCTCGAGGCGAGGTAACGTGCACGAGCCCAGCGGACTTATTCCCGTGGCTCAGAATATTGCCACTTTCATCATGTCTCTGATGCGTGCGAGCCTGGGTGCCCCGGACTATGTATGATATATATGAACTCAATTTCTAGGATGTTAATTCTCATAACATAACTATTTTATTTAAAAAAAAAAAAATCTTTTGTAGGATAGTTTCTAGGCTTCAAGCTTGCGTCTCTTCGGATGTCGCTCTAGTTCTCGGTGAGATCTTCTTTCACAATTGAGATTTTGTTTTCGGTAATCATCTTTATCAAATGCGGGCCAAATTTATTCCCACCATTTTATCTGACGATTAGGAGCACGATTAGGAGCGTCTGATTTGTTGCTACCTTTGCTAAAATTGCATAACCAAGAAAATCGATTCACTGACTACTGCAAAAAAAAAAAAAAAAAAAAAAAATTCTATGAGTAGGATTTATGGTGTAAACGTAGAATTAATTCGATGTCATGTTGATAGCCGGTCGTAAAATATGTCAATAAATATAGCTAACAATGATGTAACGAAGAGAAACAATTTATACCTGCAGATAAAATTTTGCATCTCCATCCACTGAGTGATAGGAAGAGTGATGGATACGAACACAAATAAACAAGAATTAAGAGATTGTGAGACTAACAAATCAGAACTGCAATTTGTTTACTTTATCCAACCATAAAGCATTCTCAAGGTTCTAAACTAGGCTTGAAGGTTTATATCCTTCATCTTTTAAATATTTGATTCTTAATTATAAGAAGTTGTATTTGTCAATTTATTAGAACATCATTAGTTGTTGTGACTCTCCAATACAATTTGGAGTCTAAAATTTCAAAAGGAAAAAAAAAAAAATAGAATTGGTTGGATTTGTATGAGAATAGTATAAAATGATAAAGTAAACTCCGGTCCCATAGATTGTATGGTTAACAATTGGTCTTGGAAATGAAAATGTAAAATCTAGAATCTTTGGGCTCCAATTTGGGAGGTCCAACCCTTGGAGCATCTCCAGCCCTATTGTCTTGTTAAATGTTGTGAGTCTTAGGTGGCTCCTATGTGGCATGAGCCACAAGACAATGTCTTATTTATGTGGCAAAATTATATCTCAAAAGACAATGAGATAAAAAAACTCTCTCCAATGCAAAAGTATTGAGGAGACAATAAAATGTATTTTTTCCAACTTCCAAGGCAACTCCTCCACTTCTTCAACTTTTTTATAAATATTTCTATTCATAATTGATGATGTGGAGACAAAGTCATTGTGAAGTGCATTGTCTAGATCTAGACAACCAACTTTACATTCTCCTTGCCATGTCATTGCCATGTCAACTTCGTGTTTTATTCTACATTTGCATTGGAGAAGAATTTTTGGAATGAAAGTTTGTCATTCCTATGTGGCAACCATTTTTTCTAAACTCACAATAGGGTTGGAGATGCTATTAACACCTATGGGGGATGGAACCGAAATTATAGAAATTGTAAGTGGGGATGAGACTTACTATTCTACAAAATAAGCTTCAAAATTCTGAATATGGAAATTGGGCCTGAGAATGAGCCTTACTAAGAGCATCATTAGTAGTTGGGACTCTCCAATACAATTTATGGCCCAAAATTTCAAAAAAAAAAGGTAAATATAAAATGGGTTGGACTTGTATGATAATAGTAAAAATGATTAAGTGAGCTCGGGTCCCAAAGATTGTGTAGTCAAAATTGATGTGGGAAAAAAATAATGTAAAATCTATAATTTAGAAAGTTGGGCTCCAAAATGGGTCTTATTATTCTACAAGATGAGTTCCTACAATCTAGAATCTAGAAACTGGGAGACCCAACCCTTAGCACGTATAGATGGAATGAAACCAAAATTGTATAAATTGGGACTAGGGATTGAATTTACTATTAGGCCCTGTTTGATTGGGCTTTTTTTTCCATGGGAAATATTTTCATCACAAATTTTCCACCAATTGTAGTGTTTGATAGCTTACATTTTCAATGAAATTATTTTCCAAAAAACTATTATTTTTCATATTTTCATCTAAAATGGTGGAAAATGAAACTTGTCCAACCCATAGGAAAATATCATTTTTCATGGAAAATAACTATTTTTCGTGAAAAATAGTCGCAACCAAACACCCAAATTATGTTTTCCATGAAATTTTTTTTCTAGGAAAATAATTCCATGAAATTAATTTTTTTTCACATATTTTTCACCTTGCAATCAAATACACCCTTATACAAACTTCAAAATTTTGGATGTAGAAATTGGGCATAACGATAAGCCTTACTAAGGATGCCCTATAAACATGTTTTTCCCCCTTGGGCCACTATATATTGTTCTTCACAATTTACTCTCCTTATGAAATTTTATGTGATGTTAATTATTGTTTATTATTATTTTTTGCATATCATAGGTTAAACTTACAAATATACAATAATATACTACATAAACTCCATTACTTATCTAGAGGCACCGAATATATATATATTCTTCCTTTAAGATATGCTTGGCCTTCTAATATCTCAATTTGGCTGATATATTATTCCTTTAAGATATGCTTGGCCTTCTAATATCTCAATTTAATGGCTGGCTTTTCTGACTTTTACCTCTTCCCATCTCTATCAGTAATGTTATTCCAAGCCAGTGTTCAAGCAAACCACACTGCTCTTTTCCTTCTCAAAAGAGCATCAATCGTCTATGAAAGAAAGGGGGCAGGAGCGGAGCCAGGATTTAATTTATGAGGGGACCGTGTTACTACATATAAAAATTGTTGAAGTTGTCATACTAATTGAACTTTCATAGTAGAAAGTATATTAAAAAAAATTCAGACAAGAATGAGCAAAAAGAAGGAAAAAGGAAAGTCAATATTTCCAAAAAATTTGTTATTTCCAAAAAATTAGAAAAGAAGGAAAAAATTGCACTTTAAAAAGATTTAGTGTTCATTCAGCAAAGAGGAGCCTCGAACCCCTTATCTCTCCATTAAATGGTTAGAGCTCAACCACTTGAGCTACCTTCATAATTGCACTTTAAAAGTGCCAAACGAATATATATTGTAAGACCGAGACGTCAGATTCTATGTAGTAATTAACAATTTGTAAAAAAATTGGGGAGGGGGGGGGGGGGGGGGGGGGGGGGGGGCGTGGCCCCCCTTGGACTCTTAGTAAATCCGCCTCTGATAGTGGGGAGGCAAGTTTAGAAAAATTGCATATGAGGGGATGCGACGTCAACTCCAGTGATGCATTGGAGTGAGGAAAGTTACGCACCAAGAGTCGGCACCCCCTAGAGAGCAAAGGTTGTGGGACGCCAACTCCCGTGGCGCCTAGGTATTGGATGCCAATTCCAATGATGCCTCGTTGCATAATAAAAATTTCTTATGGATGCATATTGATATCTCGATCCATAATAGTTGTAAGTCGCTGCATAATATCTCCACGCTATCTGTTGGATAATCCGGTGGGATATATTGTGGAAGCATATGGTGCTATGGACCTTGCGTAATATCTTGATTTATAATAGACGCAAGCTGTTACGTTATATCTCGACCCTGCGGCGCCATTGGAGTTGGTGTCCAGCAACCCACACTCTCTAGGAAATTTTTATCTAAAAAAAATTCACAAGGCGCCATTGGAGTTGGTGCCCAACTCCTAGGTGCCACGGGTGTTGGGGTCCCACAACCCCCTCTCCCTAGGGGGGGCACAAACTCTGTTGATGCCTAACTCCTCCATTCCAGTATGTCATGGAAGTTGGCTTCTCATTTTCTCATATGGAATTTTTTTTTTTTCAAACTTCTTCTCACTACCACGCTTCACAATCTCATCCCTCGGTATGATTTTTTTTTTGTTAATTGCTTAAACAGATGTATTTGCAAGGTTCTTGATCATTTACCTAATTCAAATGATCACCACCTGTTTCTTAATATATATAACAACCATCTCTTTCAATAAAACATTGTTGCCACTATATTGTTGCGGCTAAATATTATAACTAGCAATGAAATATATATATGAAGATTTTACATGCACACACACACGTTGTATTTATTTATTTCTTGCAGCATCACAGCTTCTCAATTTGAAGTCAAGGCAAGAAACCAATTTGATTTCCTTTTGCCTGCAGTAAGTTACTCAAAGGGATGCTTCAAATCCAATTCAATTGTTGGTGTTTTGCCTTATAGACTAGGAAGATAGTGCCACATTGCCTAGGCCAAATAGATTGTATCTCTATATAAAACTTTGCTTGTGTTGAGAGAATCACATGAGGTGTGGAGAGGCACATGGGTGCCACGTGGGAGTATTTTTCTAGAGGAAAGAAGGCTAACTCCATAAACAAACATTCATGCTTTTTATCATGCTCATGGGATTATTTGCCCATGGAGCTAAACCCCGCGACTCGGGCTCAAGGGCGCAAAGTGGTGCTTTGTTGGCACATTTTGTACTTAGCATCGGCGCTTTGTGCGCTCGTCTTATGCGCAAGTCGAATGCGCAAGGACATGTGCGGGCTAAGCGCAGCTATGCGCACATTCGGGACTGCGGTGTTGCTGTGCAGTTGCGCACAGGCGAACGGGCTGAGTGGACGCAGGTGAACTATAATGTGGCTGATTGGAAAATTTGAGCGGTTATGAAAAGATTGAGTCAATTATTCAGATCCAACTTTTGTAGGATTTAAATTTAATTCATTCAAATCTTTCCATTATTCGCTCATATCTTTTCACAATCAGTTACGACCAGCATTAGAGATTAGGGTTTCGGCCCAACTCTATAAATACTCTCTTCGTGCCTTCATTGAGGATACACAGAAATTAAGAGACGAAGAGAGTTGCGTCGCCGCTACCATTGGAGTTCATTAGAGTTCAGCGAATTCGGGCCGGAAAGGAGGTGACAACGAGCGTTCCAGAAGTTCTTTCAAACTTGCTGGTTCCTGGGAGCAGATCGCATTAGAACGAATCTTGCTTTGAGCAACGATGATCTTCATCACCCTAGCAAAGTTGTCTTCATCAACTCCGGTTCTTCATCAACTCCGGTTCTTACAAAGAGACCGAGTCATCAATCCCGTATTTTACAAAAAGAACGAGTATTCATCTCCGTGTCTCACTAAGAGATTAGAATTTCCATCTAAGATTTGTTTCGAGAATAATAATCTCAAAGCAAGATTCAGATCTGATGGAAAATAACCGTGCACAACTTCTCGACACAAGTTTTAACAAACTTGATAAGTTTGACGGGGAGCATTACAACATCTGGAAAAGAAAGGTCAGCCTTAATCTTTAACTCGTGAGCGTCGATTACGTGTTGACAGATCCTGAGCATTTGATTCCAGAGGACAAAAATGCTCGAAGGGTTGCTAAAACCACGACTTTGCAGTCGAAGTGGAGGAGATATAATGTCACGTCCCAGTACCGAAATACGGAGAGTGACTAGGCCAGCTACTCCATATGAGATATATAAACGTCATACGACGATCGTGGCTGTCATGAGACTAGGGGGTGCATGCTACAATCAAATCTCCTATGGTCCCACAGAGCATCTATATCTCAATCAATAAAGCAAGAAACAACAATTAATGAACATATAAGATAAAGCAGTAAGGCGTCCCCGACGCTTCATCAAAATGATCATGGGGAACTAGCTTTATAAGTTAGCTAGCCCGGAGAGTCATAGGTAGATAATCGTAGTCAGCTGCAGTCTAATTTAATTACAATTATGTAAGAAGGCAAAATATCTAGAACAACCAGCTAAATAGGTACCGGTGGCTAAATGCCAGAACTTAAGTAATGATACTAGAGTGGTGGGGAAGTGTAACACCCAGTTTTTCAGATGAGGGTAATTTTAAAATTTTGTAATTATAATTATTAATTATTGATATTTATTTCATATTATGATTTTTGGTAATTTTTAATAATTTTTAAACTATTTAAAATCTGGTTTAAGTCATAACTTGTGATTTTGATGTGCTGCCAGTGAAACCCTAGAGACTGCATGACCTAGAGCCTAACCATGTCATTAGGATGATTTAATTATTATTTTTAGCCTAGGGGTAATTTGGTCATTTTGACTTATTTGAATTATTTGATGATTTATTGAATTGGTGAATTCTAGTTGACATTGACTTGTTGAGACCTAGTGAACTAGCCTAGAAGCTAACCCTAGCCATGGTGACCCTAGTCTAACTTAGGTTAACCTACTTTTAGTCATTAGAAACTAATTTTTGGATTAGGAGGATTAGTTTAAGTAAAATTAAGTCATGGCTTATGGTTTAAGTGAAATGACTTATGGCTTAATGATTGTTTGATCATGACTTAAGCCCATGGGCCATTTTAGTGAACCCTAACCCTAATTCCTTCCTTTATGACCAGCCATAGGGATCCCCACCCTATATAAACACTTATTCTCTAGAACTTGCCTCTTTCTTTATTCATTTCAACATTGGAAAAGAAAGGTATTTGTCCCTCTTCCAAAAATCCCCATAAATCCATTTTAATTCCTTTTTAATCCTAGTTTCTTGCATTAGAGCCTAATTTCCTCCTATTTTTTGAATGTGGAATTTAATCCCAGCTTTGGGATAATTTTGGAGCTTTTTCCATCAAGAAGAAGAATCTCCCATTTGAAGTTTTTCCAAGCTTTTTGCACATATAGGTAAAACCCTTTAAATTGCATTAATATTTCGTTTTCCTTACATTTAGGGCTAGATCTAGGAGTCCCCTAGGTGTCCCCGAAATTTGGGTGGAATTCGTGTCCGTTTGGTGTCCGTATCGGACACGTGTCATAGTGTATCCTAGGTGTTTGATGAAATGCTTGAGTGAATTCAATATTGTTTGTTTTCAAAACAAATTACATTTTTGGGTAGCCCTAAACTTGTAGGTCACAACCCTAGTTGACTGAGCACGATTTAGGCCCGTGTCCGTGTCCAAAATGGACACGAACACGCTACACGGCACTGTGGGCGAGTGCCCTGCTCCTCGATCACGTTTTCTCCGTGTCTGTGTCACTTGGACACGTGAAAATTGACACACAGCTAGGGGACATGACTGACATGTCATTCCCAAAGTTTTGTGTCAATTGATAACGTGTCGGACACGATTTTCGAAGTGCACTGATTTTGTACACAGACACAGCGCACGAATTTCGTCACTGATACACGCGTCGTATCGTGTCCTGACACGACGTGGATGCGTGGTGACATGTTGTTCGTGTAGCCCTATGTCAGAGCTACATGTGGACGTGATCACGTGTCGTCTCGTGTCTTGTGGCGTGTCCACGAAGCCTCGAACCCACTGCACGACACACTGTGCACGTCCCTGCTACTCGGGCCCTCTGTAGGACACGACACGGATTCTTATGACACGAATTTTGGTGGACACGAGGGGGCATACACTGACAGCATGCCCCCAAAGTTTGGGTCGATTTGGTTTGGTATTCGAGAAGTTATCGAGCTCGCACCCACTTTGTACAGACACGCACACACGCAGAAAAACCCTACTTATACGCGACTCAAACCCGGACACGACACGACCTCGACTCGACTCAGGCACTAAGACACCTAGCCCTATGACCCCTCTATCACTGTACACGTGTACATGGTGTCTCGTGCACTGTGTCGAGTCCATTTTGACTCAACACGCGTGCACGAGGCTGTGCCTATGCGCAGTTCAGTCATACATTGACACTTGGGATTAGACACTGTTTGGACACTTCGTGTCCAGCTAAGTGGGCACGAAAAGACACCCCTGACACGACCACATGTGGGTGACACCACTGCACTCGAGATTGGGTTCGAAAATGGCATTTTTTCTAAACATGGATGTATAATTCTGATACTATTTACTGTGAACTGATCTAGAGTTTGGGATTAATGAAAACCTGAGATCAATTGCACACAATTGTTAACTGTTATATTTCATTATCAAATCTGAGATTACCCATATGAAAACCTGAGATACACACTACCCAAAATTCTGAACACACAGTGCACTACACTTGCATACCTATGTTTGAGTTTAGATAGGGTGATTGGTAGGGCTGTGTTCTGTTTGAGTTCAATGTACTTCATATAAGGGTGGTTTTGATTACTGTATAGAACATGTAAACAAATACCTGAGACTTTGATTAGATGTTGAACCTATAAACTAAGATTGAATGTTGATTCACTATTAGAATTAAACCTGAAATAAGTTTTGCACTGCTAATGTCAGAAACATGAGAATGTTAAACTATGGAATGAGTTCCTATTGAACAATTAAACTGACAATAGATAATGCAATGGGTTATGTTGCAATTGGGTTATTTTGTCCAAATGTAATGCAATTGGGTTATGTTGTCCAAATGTAATCATTCCAGTATTTGAACTGACAGTAGAAGGAGCATGTTGCAAATGAGATTGGGTTACCTGAAATTAGGTTTTTGGTTTGAACTTGATGGTTCTCACTAAATCTGAGTTTATGAGTTTAAACTGATATTTTTGTTTGTACCCTATACCCATTCTCTGATTTTAAACTGATACTTCAGTCTCTATTGGTATAGCTTGAATAAGTCATCTTTATATTACCTATTTCCTGAGAACAACACACTACCTACTGTCAATTCACTCATTTGTATTGCTCACACACACACACACACACACACACACACACACACACACACACACACTACATGTTTAAACACACACATGCACATTGTCTTAGCCCTATACATGTGCCTATACCCTCACCTATCTACACACACCATCATGTATACCTTATGGGATAATGTATTGGTAATATATATATATATATATATATATATATATATATATATATATATATATATATATATATATATATATATATATATATTAAAAAAAATATATATATATATATATATATATATTATATATAAAACAAAAAAAATATATATATATATATTATATATATATATATATATATATATATATATATATATATATATATATATATATATATATATATATATATATATATATATATATATATATATATATATGAGAAGTTATGTGTTAGCCTAATAGATGGTAGTATTAGTTAAGGGTTCATGTTATACCTTATGTATATATGATATGGTATATGGTTAGAGTTTTGGGATTTGTTTAATGTAGGATTTTGACTAATACCAAGTTGACTAATTGACTTAGTTGATCATAGTCTAAGTTGACTAAAGGTTGACTCTCTAAACTAGATTGGACTAGTTGACCTAAATTGACTAGACAGTTGACCAAAGTCAACATTAAGTCTATATATGACCAATTGACCTAAGTTGACTAGAGTCTGACATAGTTGACTAAGATGGACCTAGTTTGGCCTAGACAGTTGACCAAGGTTGACCAAAGTTTGACTTTGACCTAGATTGGCTTAGAAATCATGTAGATTACATCATAAACTTTATTTACCTTGTTTTAAACACATTATAATCCATACTGCTCTATTTAGGATATTGTGACTCCGGTGCAGACATCTGATATTACATTACTCTCTTCAGAGTATCAGGCGAGTACATTCTCTGATAGTTCTCTTATTTATTTGTCAATTACTGTACTTCAGTTCTAGTTAGCTGTATATGATTCTCTATTACAAACACGTATTTTTATTTCTGAATCCATGTATACGACACACATACTTAGTCGTCTTACCTCTATTATTCGAATCACCATACGAATCACTATTCGAACCACCTATTCGTATCTTCATATGCTGGTTGGACTTTTATTCGATTGATGTGTCGGATTTTGGATTCATTTGTATTAGATGGGCGGGAAAATACTTGATTAGACATGTAAACATTCCCACTATTCGAACCACCCCTGTGAATAATATTCGAATGATAGCCATTCCACACCCGGCCAGGTGTGTGATGTGCCGGATTTATCCTTAGCCGTTTACATGTCTAACTAAGTATTTTAAAACACACTTGGAGAATTTATTCAAATCATTATTAGAACATCATGTGAATCACTATTCGTATCACCTTATTCGATTCACCTTATTAGAACAATGATTAGAATCACATTCGACTCATCTTATATTAGACTCATATTGGAATTACACTAGACTTATATTGTACCATCTGAACTCATTATGTTACTCTAGTTCGGCTAGATCTTATTTTACAGTCTTCTTTGCTATGTTTCTCTTCTTGTTTAGTTACCTTACTTTCCTTGTACCTTAACTGCTCTCTACATCATTACTCGTACAAACTGCCATTTTTATCAATACAACTGTCTATAATTGCTTTATAGTTCTCTGTCATTTACTTGGGATTTATTGATGAATTGTGCTCGTTCCTGTCCTGACTGGACCTGTTAAAAATATTACAGATGCTTGCCCTGAGGATATTTGCCCCACTTGCCTTGGAGCAGGAGATGGCTTAGCTACCTTTGGCCCCGACACTCAGGAGTGATCGGGAGACTAGCTAGTAGACTTGGTTTAGTTTTTATGATTTAGAACTTGAATTGTAATAACTGAGATACGAGTTTGTATTTGAGTTTGTTTGAGATATTATTATTTAGTAGTTTATAAATGTTGTTGTTTAGTCTTTAGTTATAACTTTTGTGTTATCTTATCGTGCTTAGACTGTGATTGAGATTTTATTATATCTATACTTGTCCTCCGTTCGGAGTTGAGTTTTGACAAGTACATTATATAATTGCGTGAGTTGTTGATTAGATAGTAACCTAGGACAGCGTTCTACCGTCGACACTGCGGCGTAGGCTGGGCGCTGTTACGTACTCACAGTGGGTGCGGGTCGTGACAGGAAGAAAGTCACTCGAGTCCCCCGCCCGCCATGCTCCTAGAATGCACTATTGACGTCAGGAAGGAAAGTCAGATCCTCTGGCTCTGCTACGTGATCTGGCCAAACAAAACCAGCGGGGTCAGCCGCGAATAGCAAGTACCACAAGAGAGCACAAAAGAGTGAGATAAAAAATCCAAGCATAATAATAAATAGTAATAATAATAAAAAGCTTTCAGTCGTAACCTCGATCCACAGCCTGTCGTAGCACGATAGCCGACCCAACAACCAAACAAGGACATAGGTTGGACCACGCACCATGAAAGTCCATGTCCCTCGGCTACTATCGAAAGGTACAAGGCACAGTCAAGTCGTTTTTCAAGCGGCCACTCATTCCTGCGTCTTTCTATATTTAGCGGGGTTATTCCCGCAATGCTGTTATAGGAATCCTCAGATCGTGTCGTTCCAGTAGGACTAGCTAATCCAAAAAAATATATATATAACACATAGCACCTTGATCATGCACCGGTCCTCCGTAAGGCTACCGCGCTAAAACATATAACATATAGCACATAGGAGTCTGATATGGTCATCCACCATAAGCCGATAAAATCATGTCCGTGGAGGCCAGTCCGGCACATCAGGACGGAACCTGGGGTGGCTAGTGTGGCACGATCTCGAGATTCTTCCCGCCCAATGCATCTACCAGATTAGTTGCCTAGTTAACCTTAGGTTAATCTTGAGATTCACATGTCGTGGTCACATGCTCATTTTTCTAAATGCCGTACATAGTACGAGTACCCCAAGAAGGGATCTATACTGGCTCAAGGAGTCATACATAAGGATCCCTCCTTAGTGCAATACAACACACTACAAAAATCACGTCATTACTACCGATCATTCATTATGTAAGTGCTGGAGGCATTGGATGTACTGACATATATCGTGTAGGAACACTTCACACATGAGATAGCATATCGGGGATCACATAGATTGTACCTCAGTACACGTATTGGACCAGTACACACATAGATAGGTCGGGAATGAAGGTCGAGCCACAAGATGGAAGAGAAACTAGAAGGCACCGCGCACTTAGGGTATGAAGCGCACGTAAGTCATGAAGTGGCACAAACGACACATGGCGTAAGGTGCAAGGTGTGAAACTCGTAAAATTTCGGTTAATTAATTGGATAATTTTATTAGCTAAATTATTATTATAATCATTATTAATTGTTAATTTAGGAAAATAGTATTTTTAGAAAAATTATTATTTCTGAAATTTTTAGTGTTTGGTCTGACCGTCCCGAACTTGTCCCGGACCCGTCTCGGTCCATTTTGAAATCGAACCCAAACTAGGTTTTATCCTTAAGTCCATTAGTTTATAATTATAAGTATAAAATTCTAATCTTATTATTTAAAGAAAAGCAATTCTTTTCCTTTCCTTAAACTCTCATTACTCACTCTCTCTTTCTCATTTTTTTTTTCAAGTAACCAGCAAAGGAGACTTTTCCTTTCATTTCCCTTCCATCTCAATCCGCAGCCGACCCCTCCCCTTCCAAACCGTCGGCCGACCTCTCCTCTTCCGAAACCCCCAGATCATCATCCCTATAAAATCCCTCCCCTCTCCCTCTACTTCTCCATCACCCTCCCCAAGTCCTAACCGAGCCCCGACGTCGACCCGCGCCCCTCCGACGATTCCGAGATCCCGCCGGCTCCGTCCGAGCCCGACGACCGCCCAGGCCAAGCCGGCGACCCCTGCCGCTGCTGTCCCCGAGCCGTCCTGCGGCCACCCAGGCCGATCCCGACCTCCCGGCCTCTCGGCTGACCCTCCTCCGCCTGCTTCCAGAGCCGCCCGCCCCGGCGACCCCCTCTGCCGTCGGCCCCGTCCGCAACATCCCGGTCCAGCACCTCCCCGTGTCCAGCTTGCTGTTCTGAAACTGTTGTTTCGGTTTTCCGTGGACGATCCCGCTGTCCAGCGCTTTCGGTTTTCGTTCCCGAGATTATCCCGCGGCTCCCTGACCAACGGATATTGGGTAATCCCTGTTAATCAGAGTAGTTCGTCCCTTCCATAGAGTCAATGATGACATGGTCTCCGATCCCGCTATGGGAATCAGATCGATTCAAGGTTTCAGATTTTTCGAACTTTCTTTCGCATTTATTCTGTAGTTTTGTGGTTTCTCGAAATTTCTGAGTTAAATTCGGATTTTTCCCAGATTATCTTGTATATGGTTCTATGACCATTTTCTTCGTAGTTTGGTTCTGTGGTTTTCGGTTTTTTGAATTCCATTTGGGTTTTCTGAATTTTATTTCAAAACGTTCTGTAGATTTTGGTTATATTATGGTTTATAATTTAGCTATCTCTGGTTTGGGATATGTATTTGTATTGTTTGGCATTTTCCCAGGATTGAGTTGTCCCAATTATAGTGGAGGTGCTGTCCAAATTTTCGAAAAATATATTAAAGTTTGAATAAAACTATTTCCAAATCCCGGCCTTTGTAAAACGAATTACAACTTGAATTGTTGGTTTTAAAATATGGTTTTTGTATCATTTTTCGGGCAATGACCGTATCGGTATGTAGACCTTAGCGAAATGCAAACGAAATCCGAATTTCCGAACGTTGAGGCATAAGCTCGAGTGCAACATGATATTTTGGACCAAGTCTGAGACTTACCATATTTTTATATTTTTAAATTAAATTATTATTTTAGAACGTATTACTGGCCAATAGTATTTTGAGTGCAGGGCCTCGGCCTGCTGAATGGACCGCTTCCCGGCGTTCAGATTTTACTAGTATTTTATTTAATTAATTGATGTAATAATTTGTAAGGGCATAAGCCCAGTTTTTATCCTTATTTCTGTGGCCCTGTATTTGTGTAGCGTAGCTCTTTAACTTTCTTTTTTGGTTTTATTGGTTTTGTCGTAGACTGTGTAAAATATTAAAAGAATATTATTTGAAATTATAGAAAATTTATAAGATTTTCTCACATTAAATAGATAGTAAAATTACAAGTTTGTAATTTAACAAATTCATGATTTCTCATTAAAAAGAAAGACTAGTTTTATATATATTATGAAAATACTAAGTTTTGCCAAATAACCTATAACTACCATTGTTTCCAATAAAATATTAAATTGACTTTTATTTCATAAATTATTAATAGTAAATCGCATCGATACGCGTGTTATGATAGAATAACATAAAACTTGACTAGGATCAAATTTTAGAGATTATAACTAGAACATCTAGATATGGTTCAAATATGTTTCTAAGAAGGGATTCTCAACTGTAGGATTTCGAGGATGAGTCTGACTACTTCCTCGGTACCAATTTCAAATCCAGTTATAAACTAAGGACAAGTACGGTTATATTTATTTTTCAATTTAATTATTAATTTTAATATTACAAGATTAAACCATATTGCTACACGGAACTCTCTTCTAGAGTATTGATTGTTATTGATTGTGGGATTGGGGGAGTATTGTATTGTTCTATGACCAATACCTTCATATTACATAATTGTGCGAGCTTACTCCTTTTCACACGAGGATAAGCTGTATCGTATCACTAGGATACTATTGTACAACCCAAGCCGGTCATAAGCATTACATACTCAAATCACATTGTTCTCAATTATGGAAAATATTGTTCAAGTATTCAAACTGCTTAAAATTGCAAATTTCTAATTATTAGTTGAATTGTTAGATTTTCATAATTGTACTTTGCTCCTTTCCTGACTGGATTCCCCACCCCAATAGGTTCCATTGATGAAGCTGAGCTATTGATTAATAGTTATTATGATCCTGAGCTTTATCAAGCTGTGCTGCCAGAGTCCCAATCGGACGATGTTGATCTCGGGACTGATGAGCCAACTTTCTAGTTGTTGACATTTTCTTGCTATTTTTATGTTTGGATTTAAAGACAATTTTATATTATCCGATGTATCAGATGAACTTTTTGTTGGACAAAGTTTTAATATTCGTAATTTTAGAAGTTGTGACAAATATATATTGTGTTGTTGAGATTACCTGCAAGTGGATACAGCTTACTGCCGTCGTCTCACAATAGTGCAGGCTGGGCATGATCCGATTCGACCCAATAATTTGGGACCGGGTCGTGACATGTTTTTAGTGGTGGCCCATGTAGGTCTGATCAACAACTTAGGTAAACATATCTAGAAATATTTTAGAACACTAGAACATTAATTTGTCACAACATAGGACCGAAATATATTATAAATAATTATTTTTGTTTGTTATAGACTGGTAGGATATCTTGCTTATGTTTTGCAATCCTAAACCTTCCAGAGTATGGCCACAGACAAGACCAACCCTGCTGGTGATGGGTTGTCATCACCCGATCACACCCCACCTCCTCAAACAAGTTCGGATCCTATACTTCGGCAGCTGACCGATCGTCCCTATAATGTACCAGTACCCCGTGGATTTCATACTACTACCCAAGTGTCAGATCCTACATCTTTCCGGACTGAACAGCAAGCCCCTGCGGTAGTGCCCGATCTAGCAGCTCCACCAGTGCCCGTGGACCCCATCGACCTCGTAGGCCTGCTACGAGGAGTGCTTGAGGCACAGAGAACTCAAGCTGAAGCTCATCGCGAACAGACGACGATTATGAGAGAAGGCATGGAGAATGCCCACAATGTGGCTATGGCTGCACTGGAGAGAGGAGAAGCAGCCCAATCTGAACCAAGGCCTACTAAAGTCGGCGATATTGAGAAATTCAAGAAGCTGGGCCCTCGACCTTTCAAAGGAACCGAGGGAATTATCTATGCTGACGAATGGCTCGACAGCATGGAGCGTCTCCTCAGCGTTGCTCGACTTTCAGATGACCTTCAAGTTGAAGCTGTGGGACTCCAACTACTAGATGTAGCCAGCACCTGTTATCAAAATGAACCCCGACTCCAGGACAGGCAGCTTGACTGGAACACCTTCAAGAGGTTGTTCCGCAGGAAGTTCTTCCCAACATCAGAGTTGCAGGAGATGGAAAGACAATTTCAGAATCTGAAGCAAGGGAACATGACGGTTGGAGAATATGCGGCAGAGTTTGGTCAACTTAGTCACTTTGCCAAGAACTTGGTTGCTGACCCCGCCGATCGTGCTGAAAGATTCAGGTATGGACTGAGGGAAGAGATTCGCACTCCTGTGATTACAGGCGGCGCCAAGACGTATGAGAGGATCTTAATATGAGCTCAGGATATAGAGAAGAGTCAGCCTGCTCGCTCAAAGAGGGAGTATTTTGGAACTAGCAACTTCCAAATAACCAGAAGAGGCCCAACCACAACATAACAACATGCCTTCTCACCACCAGCAACAGCACCATCAGGCGAGGACCAATGACAGAGCGCCTCAGAAGCAGATTCCTGTCTACAATTTCTACAAGAGGCCAGGGCATCAGGCGAACATCTGCAGGAAGAGGCTAGGACACTGCATAGTTTGTGGGTCTGCCACCCACCAAGTGAGGGACTGCCCCACGGAATTCAATCGGACTGGAACAATACCACAGAAGGCTCCCCTACCCACTCAGCAACAACAGTTTGGGCAACACCAA